>JAODAL010034569.1:0-44084 GCA_025379985.1 Phyllomedusa bahiana
AATAGATTGAGTAGTAGATATGAGTAGATAGATAGTGATAGATTGATAGATAGATAGATGTAGTAGATTTGAGATAGATAGTGAATATAGATAGAAAAGTTGATAGATAGATAATTGAGATGAAAATTTTGATAGAGATAGATATATAGATAAATGATATGAGATAGATGATAGATATGAGATGATAGTGATGATATAGGGAAAAAAAAGGAGAAAGCGCACAATAGTGGTTGTAAACTGTCGGTGTATTAGTTAAAAATTTGGGTTTGTGCTCACCTCTGGAAGTTGTGCAGTAAATGAGGCACAACTCTAACCCCGTATGTATCTCCTTAATAACCTCCTCGTTCAGGCACCCAGGTATCGGTCCCCCGTGTGCAGCGTATGCTACGGTAAAAAATTAAAAATTAAAAGCAAAAATACGGAGTTTCAGGCCCCTTGAGGGAGTATGATAAAAAGCACAAATCCTTTTCAGGGGTTTTTTTTTTAAAAAGGGGGTTCTAAATAAAAACAATGTACAGGGACTTGACGCTTTTTCTCCTGGCATCCAGGCTTATCAGAAGTAACAGCCGAGTCACCTTCTGGGGGGCTTTTTTAAAATCTCATTGCAAATTTAATTTATGTATTGTCCCCCCAAAATCACATGATGACTTTCACTTTTAAAAGGTCAGACAGTCAAGCTATAAAAACAGTTATAACAAACCATTAAAAGAAATTTTAGTGATGTCCTGACAAAAACATTCCAAATTTTAATATGTGTCTAACAAGGAGCCCGCACAAATGCCGTGATCTTTTGATCACATTCAAAAGTGCTAAGTTGCTCCCCTTTGTTTTCACTCTCTAACGTGAAAACATTCCGCCCTTTTGGCGGGTTAAATATGGCACCATCCACTTAGCGTTTCAGCTGTTATTGACAAAGTGCAAAGGTTATGAACGGGCCCCTGAGCACTGTGAGTTTAGCATATGTTTGGAAATTTTATAAAAATGTAGAGTTGTAATCCAGGTTAAAAAGTATTGGGGGAGTTTCACCAATCCATCTTAGTATTCAGCAGTTAGAGGTGATAACAAAGGGAGCATCTGGAGCAGCTTTTAAAGTGATCAAAAGAGCACAGCATTGTGCGGAATCCCTTTTTAGACACATATGCAAATTAGGATTTTTGTTGTCAGGCTCACTAAAATTTCTTTTATGGTTTGTGTATAACTGTTTTGATATGCAATTGATCTGTCTGGACACGTTTTAAATGTGAAAGTCATACATGTGATTGGGCTGGACAATACATCAATTAATTATGCAGATGAGATGTTTATAAAAGCCCGCCCAGAATGGTGACTCGGGCTGTTACTTCTGATGAAGCCTGGTGTATGCCAGGAAAAACCCGTCAAGTCTCTGTACATTGTATTATGTGGAGTAATCTTTCTCTTTTAAAATAAAACACCTGAAAAGGATTTGTGGCTTTTTATCATACTCTCCTCAAGGAGCGCTGAAACTCCGTATTTTTGCTTTTATTTCTAGATAGATAGATAGATAGATAGATAGATATGGGATAGATAGAAAGATATGAGATACACTCACCGGCCACTTTATTAGGTACACCTGTCCAACTGCTCGTTAACACTTAATTTCTAATCAGCCAATCACATGGCGGCAACTCAGTGCATTTAGGCACTGTAGACCTGGTCAAGACAATTCTCCTGCAGTTCAAACCGAGCATCAGTAGGGGAGAAAGGTGATTTGTTTTTGAGTGCCTTTTGAAGCGTTGGAATGGTTTGGTGGGTGCCACAGAAGGGCTGAGTCTGGTATTTCAGAAACTCGCTGATTCCTGGGATTTTCACGCACAACCATTCTAGGGTTTACAGAGAAATGGTCCGAAAAAGAAAAAAATCCAGTGAGCGGCAGTCCAGTGGGCGATATGCCTTGTTGATGACAGAGGTCAAAGGTGGAATGGGCCAGGGACTGGTTCGAGCTGATAGAAGGCAACAGTGACTCTAGTAGCCAACCCGTTACAACAAGGTAGGCTGAAGAAGCTTCTCTGAACGCACCAGTACGGCCACTTTGAGGCATGTGATGGGCTACAGCAGCAGAAGGACCACACCGGGGGTGCACTCCTTTCAGCTAAGGAAACAGGAAACTGAGGGCTCCAATTTGCCCCAAGCTCCATTGAAAAATTTGCGACTGTAGAAGATTGGAAAAAAAAGAAAAAACGTTTTGCCGTGGTCTTGTGTGAGTCTCGATTCTGCTGCGACATTCGGATGGTAGGGGTCAGGAATTTGGCGTCAACAAACATGAAAGCATGGATCCATCCTGCCTTGTATCAAACGGTTTCAGGCTGGTGGTGGTGGTGTCATGGTGTGGGGGAATAATTTTTTTGGCACTCTTTGGGCGCCCCTTGGTACCAATTGAAGCTCGTTTGCAACACCTTGTGGAATCTATGCACGGAAGAAATTGATGGCAGTCTGAAGGCACAAAAGGGGGCCCCAAACCCGTTACTAGCTTGGTTTCTGTGTACCTAATAAAGTGGCCGGTGAGTGTAGATAGATACGATAGATAGATAGATAGATAGATAGATTGATAGATTAGGGGAATAGATAGATTTGATAGATAGCTAGATAGATAGATAGATAGATATGAAGATAGTAGATGATATGAGATAGATAAGATAGATAGGATATGTGATAGTAGATATGGATAGATAGATATGAGATAGTATAGATATGAGATAGATTAGATATTTTGAGATAGGATAGATATGAGATAGATAGTTATGAGATAGTAGATTATGGAGGAGATTGATAGATAGAGTATGAGATAGATATGAGATAGATAGATAGATATGAGATAGATAGGATAGATATAGAGATAGATAGTTAGATATGAGGATAGATTTGTGTGATAGATAGATATGAGATAGATAGAGATATGAGATAGATAGATGGTAGATAGATAGATATGAGATAAGATAGATAGATAGATAGATATGAGATAGATAGATAGATAGATATGAGATAGATAGATATGAGATAGATAGATAGATAGATAGATATGAGATAGATAATAGCAACAGAAAACTTTCCATGGACGAGCTCAGCTCTGCTACATCTGTTATATTATCCTGTGTAGCATTTACCAACATGAGCTGCTAAAATAGATGAGACATTACAAATCTTTTCCCTTTGTGCACTGTACTTTGTAACTGGTGCTTCCAGTTTCCAGGCCTGGGCTGCTCCATGTAGATCTCCCCCTCGGCCGTGTTACATTGTGTCAAGTAAGAAGCTGCACTGCTGACACCTTATGAGACACCTGTAAAACAAAGTTGAGCGTGCATTCAGCAGTCGTTCCTGTTGATGGCGCTCTCGTAGACTGTGGAACCTTATGAAACCCTCTATGCCCATAGGGATGTGGAGGAGCACTAGGGCACAATAGTCTACTATAGGTGCAGAATTGAACCCAGTGGAGTCTTCACTAAGTTTGTTTGATAAAGTCTCCAATGGGGTCAAATGTCCTTTTTATAAAAAGTAAAGACCACTTGTATTTCTCACAACCCCGGTGGCTTTTGTCCAATTTGGTGGTTCCATGGTTCCTAAGACTGTGCACCATATATTCTTTGGGGAAGGTGATGCTGGACACCTTTTGTTCAAGGCTGACCTATGGGTCAGGTCCAAGAGTTGGGACTCCATCCATACCTTGCCATCACTCTTCTTAGTCAATACAATATTAAGGTTTATGCCATGTCCATTGGACTTACCTAATTGGCAATACCACTCCATGAAAAGGCATAGTCGATGCAAGTGATGCACCAAGGATGGTTTGGTGATTGTGATGGTGTCCTCAGCAGCAGGGAGGGGTTTAAAGAACCATTTTTGGGGATTCGAATTGTGTTGATGATTGTATACCTAGATACTGTATCCGGTGTGACACATGTTCTTGTCTTCTAGGTTGGTCCTTGAAGTGTATGCAGTGCACCGGCTTCAGTAACACACCCTGCACTGGAAACCTACAGGACTGCCCCTCCCTTAGTGACGTCTGTGGGACTACGGTGATCCGCACCAGAGGTATCTCATGACCGATATGGACTTGTATAATCTAAAGTTCTAAATGCCTTGAAAATTTTGGAAAAACTTTAATAATTAAAGAGCTGTCCTCCTGAACACTTTAACGTCCTTAGACTCCAGAGATGTGGGGTTTTACACCCTATTTCCCAACTAGAGGTAAAATCAGGACTGTTATCCCTAATCCTCAAGAAAAGTGTAGAACATTGAAGAAGTTGTCTAAGTGAGTTGAATGGAGAGGGGTGGTGGGTCAGTCTTGGGATATTTTACTATGTCCCACCTGCGTGACTGATTCTGGACTTGTGACTGATCCTATTGAAGAAAATTACAACTAGTCTCTACCCAATGACTGATAACAGGGAGTCGTTCATTACATCTAGTGATGGAGCACATGTAGTGTAGACAGACTTAAGTAGCATTGACTGATTGAATTGTCATTTTCAGGAAACCGCTGGACGAGCTTTTACTACATCAGAGACATCGTGTGAGTAACACGAGTGCTTTATAATGCAAGTGTGACGGGTCTGGTACGCAAAACAACGGCCTCCGAAACAACATGTTGCTCCACTGACAACTGCCACCCCATCAATGCCAAACTGTAAGCATATTGTTATTCCTTATATTTATTCACAAAGTAGCCATATAAAAATTCTTGTTAGAACTGGGAATACTGTGGATTTGCAACATCAGGCGCTGGCTCAGCAGGATCAGCGTTACCATCAGGACACACCTCTGGCACCTTTGCCGCATCATATTCACTAAGTTTATGTGAAACATTATAACGGATAAATCTTGTTTTGATTGTATCACGGCGAGAATATTTTCTCTGCCTTTGTTTACAGATAAGAGCAGATAAACTCAGATTAACATGAAAGCTTTGATATCACGGTATCTGAAAAGTTCTTGCTCAAAGTTGGATCCAGTTTGGTTGACAAAACAAATCATCTTTACAATGAGAATTGTAAATCTGTGGAATCGCCGCCACTCAGGTCTGCCTCAAGCAGGAAACAGGTGAGGGCTTCAAGAAGGCTTTAGGCAAACTGCTTGAAACAAAATAAACATTAATGTTAATCTGAACCATATATTGGTAAATATCATTAGACTGTATCACGGCAGAGAATGTTATTCGTCTTTCTTTACAGATAAGAACAGATAACACAAAAATAAAAACGGTGGTAACACAAAAAGCTTTGATATTCACGTTTCATCTGTAAAAGTTCTTGCTAGATGTGGATCCAGTTTCATTACAACAATATTCTTAACAATGAGAATTGTAAATATGTGGAATTGCCGCCCTCAGGCGCCTGGCCTCAGTTGAGGAACAGGTGAGGGCTTCAAGGAAGGGGTTACGCAAAATACTTGCAACAAATATTAACCCTCCATCAGACAACTCTGGCACTCTCTTGAGTTCAGGCGCAGTGCACTTGACAGCAAGTATACAAAAAAACCACCTATGACATCTAAGTTATCTCACTTTTAGGACTCTGAAATTAATCAGTGAGATTCAAAGGGATGTACTAATAGAGAGTTCACAATATCACATGTGGAAAAATAACATTCATTAAAAAATTAACATATTTAAAACAAAACATATCTTAATTTCTCCCCTACCGCCATTAAAACTCTTCGCTTTTAAGATCCTTACTATACTAAATATTTAAAATTAGGAAAAAAAAAAAACTTATAATTGCACTTAGGGAGACAATATGAAATGGCGCTTGTGTGTGTTGGCATCTCTCGGCCCACATATATGATGAAAGACTATTAGCTATATTTTTTAAAATGCCTGCAGCCAGTATCAGGCGGATTACAGAGCGCCCACAGCACTGGTTGTGGCGTCTGATATCGGGGGAGGGGGGGAGCGTGCGTGGGAGGCAGGGCACATTAGAACATTCGATTTTACACATTTATGAATAGGAGAAATGGCAAAAATAAGACGCATTTCTCATGGAACAAGTAAATCACTTTCAAAAGTAGTTTGCCAGAGCCAGAAATTGTTGTCTTTGCGCTATAATGTGCTAGATTTTCTGATCCGCAGTAGAAGGGTTCAAAATTCAGGGATGCATTTACACTATTATATGTTGTGTGTAACAAATTTGGGTCTAAATTGCAAGAATCATACATGTCGCCCTTAGAAGCTTACTTGACTACTATTCACTCAGATTTAGAGGTTAACATGTTCAGCAGCAGGAAACACTGTTACACTTAGAGGGATGCAAAGGTACATTGGCCGTGTGAAGCCTAAAAAGTCAGATCTGTTCTTCTGGTCTGCTTGTAAACACTGAGGTTCAGGTTTGAAAGAGCAAGTAAAGACAGGAAATAACTGGGAGGGGGAAGCTTTTCTGATAGTTTGGAGAGAAGAGAGAAACAAGAATAATTGAGCTGTGCCTGTCAGGCCAGCTGCGCCTGATGGAGGGTCAAAGCTAATGTAACTGTATAAAATAATTGTCAGAATGTAGATTCAATCGGATTGCAAGAAGCCTTCTTTAACATGAGAACTGTGGATTTGTCACCTCAGGTCCTGGCTTCTCTCAGAAACAGGTGAGGGCTTCAGGAAAGGCTTAGGCAACTACTTACAGCAAAATAATATTAAAACTTTTGTGAACATAAATTGTAAAATTCTTGTTAGAATGTAGAGCCAGGTTAATTACAACCAAGTTTCTTTACCATGAGAATTGTAAATCTGTGAAATAGGCAGAACTCCAGTATCTATGGGGCTGGTATTCCAAAAGAAACTGTGAATCTAGCACAAGGGAAAATTTTAAAACTTTGTCTTTATTTCATCGAAAAAAAATAAAAAAATTGTTTCCATGGAAATTTAGGGGGACATGTCTGAAAACTGTCTTGGTCTAAGACTTTTCTTGTGTCCCATAACAACCAATCAGCGTTCCCCTTTCATTTCATATAGAGCTCTGAAGAAATGAAAGGGGGACGCTGATTGGTTGCTATATACAACAAGAAAAGTCTTAGACCAAGACAATTTTCAGACATGTCCCCCTTAGTGTGCAAAAATAGTAGACGCGTTTCGAACAAGCCTGCTCTTTATCATTAAGAGAGGGCTTGCTTAAAACGCCTCTGCTATTTTTACACACTAACCTAACATGGAAAATATTTTTTATTCATTTTTGATTAAATAAAGACAAGGTTTTTAAATTGTCCCTTGTTTCTAGATTCATGTTTTTTTGGAAAACCAACCCCCCATGGGTCCGGGGAGCTATCTGGCAAGGGAAGGATTTAAAACAGATCCGGTGGGGGTTTCCCACGCATTTAAATAAAAAAGGTTTTTGGTTTTCCCTGTCCATATCTCCCTTTCTGATTAGACAGAGGGTAGGGAGTGACATCACCATGGTCTGAGCAGCAGAGTCTTCATCTCTAAGGCCATGTTCACACGGCTTAAAACTGGACGTAATTCAGCCCGAAAATTTTGCCCGGAGGCCCCAAATTTGGGGTAAAAAAGCTTGTCTTTAGGTAATCGAAGTTCCATAGAGAACTATGGATTACATCTCCTCTCCCTGTCGGCGAATCCCCGCGGGGGAGAAAAGTGACAGTGATACCAGCGTATACGCCCGGGTAATAAAGTTAGGGGCCGGCGAGGTCCCGGGCCCCCGCACTGCCCCCCCCCCGCCCCCCCCCGCCCCCGGCCACATGGCGAAATTGGGGGCGAAATTTACCCCCTGCAAATACACCATGTGAACCTAGTAACAAGATTAGCTTGTTTACAGTTAAAGCATTGTTTTCCCCTTGAAGTTCCCCGTCGTTACAAGGTTTTTCCTGGCCCGGGATCCCCCCGGATTGACACGGCAAAAAGGAAAAACAATTCAGCCCCGGGGTTCCCCCCCGGTAGTGGGGAATCTGGGAAAAGCTTGGCCAAAGTGGAACAAGCAATGTTTGAGGGACCCCCCGGCTTTAAAAGGGGGAAAATTTAAAAAAAAAGGCCAAACCCGATCAAAATTCCGTGGAAAAAGCTTCCCCAAAAATTTAAAAGGGCCCAACCCTTAGTCGAAAGGGGCCAATTTCCCCCTTTAACCCAAATAGGCACAATGTTATGGTACCGGGAAAGGGGCTTGGATGGGAGGTTGGACCAGAAGTCAGGCCTCAATGAGAGGGTCACATTGTAGACCAGCAAATTAAGCACTTAAAACACCCTAAACAACCTTAACTGAGGGTAAAGGTTGTGATTACGTTTGATTTTTTTGGGTGATATTAACCCCAAAAATGTTTATCCAAAATTTGTATCCAAGTCAAATTTGATTTTGTTACTTTTTTTCACAAACCTGTGTATCACCAACCAGGGCCCTTTTTAATTCAACACCATACATGATGTTCATTTCAATACTTGAGAGCAGATTTCAGATTCACACTCATGTTGGCTTTTGACCTTTTTTTATACGTACTGTATCTACAGCCCAATTTGTTTTTTCCCCTACGTGCCGGCAGAAAACCTTACTCTAAATGGGTTAACATGTCCGCCTTGTTGCAAAACAAAAATGGGGCCCTGTTATTAAGAAAGACCTCTGACCCGGGGTCAGATCGATGTGTGCGGTATTCAGCAAGTACAACATTAGGTAAGTACAAGTCACTGACGCTATTATGTGTCTTTATAGCAGATCTTTATAACTGTTGCTTAGATTTGTAGAATATGGGAATACTAAAAACTTTATAAACTCTCCCATAGAAGTCAATGGGTCTACACCTGTTCACAGGCTTCTATGTCTATGTAGCTGCTGATAAGCATTGCTCTAAATGCTGTTAACAGCAACTTAGGAAAGATTGCCGCCCCCAAATTCATATACAGAAATAACCAAAAAATCTGCAATAAGAAAATAAAAAAAATGGAAAAAAAAAGAAAAAATTTTCTCCCCCTAACAATAACCCCATTATCACAGACTCACTTCTCTCCTCTATCAAAAAACCCAATAACAGAGCTCACTTCTTCCTCTACATAAACCCCCTATATCCAAACCACCCTCTCCCTATTATATACCCCATATATCACGATCAGCTTCCCCTCCTCTATCAATAACCCCCTATACAAGAGCTCCCCCTTTTCTCCTCTATTATATAACCCTATATACACAAGCCCAGCTCCCCTCCCCTATCCAAAACCCTATATATCACAGAGCTCAGCTCCTCTACCCTAAACCCTATATTTCCGAGCTCAGCTTCTCCTCTTTAAAAACCCATAATCACAAGCTCGCTCCCCTTCCCCTTTTCATATAACCCTATATAACACAAGCCAGTTTCTTCTATCAATAACCCCATTATCACAGAGACAGCTTTTTCTCTTCAAAAAAACATAACCCATATTCAAGAAAATCAGCTCTCTCCTTACATATACCCCAAAATTTTACAGAGCTCAGCTTCCTCCTTATCATTAACCCCCAAAAATCACAGAGCTCCGCTTCCTCCCCTATCAATAAACCCATATATCACAGACTTTTCCCCTATCATATAACCCATATACAAGAGCTCAGCTCCCCTCCCCCTTAAAACCCTAAAATCACAGGCTCAGCTCCCTATAAATAACCCATTACCCAAAAGCCGCTCCCCTCCCCCATCATATAACCCTATAATCACAAGCTCAGCTCCTCTCCTTATAAAAACCCTTTTATCACAGAGCTCAGTCCTCTATCAATAACCCTAATTCACAGAGCTCAGCCCCCCTCATCAATTTAACCCTATAATCACAAGCCAGCTCCCCCTCCTCTTCAAAACCCATATATCACAGAGCCGCCCCTCCTCTATCATATAACCCCTTTTATCACAGAGCCGCTTCCCTCCTCACAAATAACCCTTAAAAATTCCAGAGTCAGCTCCTCTCCTTATCACATAACCCAAAAAATTTACAGAACTCAGCTCCCCCCTATCAATAACCCATATACCAGAGCTCAGTTCTCTCCTCTATCAATAACCCATATATCACAGAGCTGCTTCCCCTCCTCTATATATAACCCCCTTTTTTCCCTCAGCCCCCCCCAAAAACCCCATAACACAGAGCCGCTCCTCTCCTCTATCCAAAAAAACCCTATATATCACAAGCCGTCCACTTCAAACCCAAAATTCCCCCTTCCTTCATAAAAACCCCAATATCACAAAGCTCAGCTTTTTCTCCCCTTTATAAAACCCCATATATCACAAGTCGCTTCTCTCCCCCTATCAAAAACCCTTATATCCCGAGCTCAGCCCTTCCTCTTCATATAACCCCTTTTATCACAGAGCCAGCTTTCTCCCCTAACAATAACCCCATTATCACAGA
This sequence comes from Phyllomedusa bahiana, assembly GCA_025379985.1. NCBI lineage: Eukaryota > Metazoa > Chordata > Amphibia > Anura > Hylidae > Phyllomedusa > Phyllomedusa bahiana. The sequence continues at coordinate 10,301 of JAODAL010034569.1, forward strand.
GCTCATCCCTATCAAATAACCCAAAATTTTACAGAGCCACTTTTCTCCTCTATCTATAACCTATATACACAGAGCTCACTCCCCCTCCTTACAAATTTTAACCCCAATATAAAAAATCAGCTTTTTCTCCCTATCAATAAAACCCAAATATCACAGAGCTCAAATTCTTCCTCTATCTTAACCCTATTATCACAAGCTCCTTTTCCTCCCTCTAAAAACCCCAATATCACAGAGCTTTCCCCCCTCCTCATCTATAACCCATATATCCAGAGCCCGCTTCCCCTTATACATAAAACCATATATCACAGAGCTCACTCCTCTCTCTATCATTAACCCTAAAATTTTACAAGCTCAGCTTCTCTCCTCATCATATAACCCCATATATTACAGAGTTTTTCCCCCTCTATCATATAACCCTAATTCCAGGCTCCCCTCTTCTATAACCCCCAATACAAAGAGCTCGTCCCCCTCACATAAACCCATATTCACGACTCATCCTCCTCTATCATTTAACCCTAATATCACAAGCTAAACTTTTTTTCCTCTATCATAAAACCCATATATCACAGAGCCAGTTTTCCCCCTTTTTTCATATAACCCATATATCACAGGGGGCAGCTTTTTCTCTTCTTTTATATAATCTTATATTTCAACAACCTCAGCTTCTTTCCCTTTATCACTTCCTGTATATTGGCATCCATGGTTCCCTCAATGAACTGTAGCTCCCCACAGCCGGCAGCACTCATGCAGCCCTAAACCATGACACACCCACCACCAGGCTTGACTGTAGGCAGACACATTTGTCTTTGTACTCCTCACCTGGTTGCCACCACACATGCTTGACACCATGTGAACAAAAGTTTATCTTGGTTTCATCAGACCACAGGACATTGGTTCCAGCAATCCATGTCCTTAGTCTGCTTGTCTTCAGCAAGCTGTTTGCGAGCTTTCTTGTGCATCCTCTTTTAAAGAGGCTTCTTTCTGGGACGACAGCCATGCAGACCAATTTGATGCAGTGTGCGTCGTATGGTCTGAGCACTGACAGGCTGAGCCCTTATCTCTTTAACCTCTGTAGCAATAATGGCAGCACTCATCTCTGGATAGAACGGAACGATCAGCATGTGCACTCAACTTCTTGGTCGACCAAAGCGAGTCCTGTTCTGAGTGGAACCTGTCTTGTTAAACCACAGTAGGGTCTTGGCCACCGGCTGCAGATCAGTTTCAGGGTGTTGGCAATTTTCTTATAGCCTCGGCCATCTTTATGTAGAGCAACAATTCTTTTTCTCAGATCCTCAGATAGTGTTTTGCCATGAGGGGCCATATTGAACTTCTAGTGACCAGTATGAGAGAGAATGAGATAATATCAAATGTAACCCACCTGCTCCTCATTCAAACCTTAGATATTGTAACACTAATAAATCACACCACACTGGGGAGAGAAAATGGCAAATTGGGCACAAGAGGTTACAGAGGCAAGAACTGTGAAACTCAAAATGGGAAAAAATATGTATATATTAATTACATTAAAGTTAATTCTAAAGTTCTCTATTTTCTCATCTACAGGATCCACCACCTCCAGTCTATTCTTTGGTGGATGTGCCACACAGAACACGTGTGCCACAGAGAGCAGCTCTATCTCTGGAGATGGCATTAGTGTGGAAATTAAGAAGAAGTGCTACAACAGTGCGGACAGTCTCTACTCCAGGGCAACGTCATACAGTTTACTAATCATTCTAGGGTTGCTCAAATTTGTTTTCTCAATGTGATGGACAAGTACAAGTGCAAAAAAATCAATATAATGGAAGTGAAAGGTCCCAATATAGTGGTCACTCTCCCCTCAAAATCAACACACTTTTCCTGTGCTGTATGAACTTGCCACAATGAAGATAAGACTTTGAACACATATGATGCTCAGGACTTATTCCAACATGATATACAAACCTGAAGGCCAATCAAAGGTCACATTATGGACAGTGTCAGACTGGACCCACCGGTGGAATTTCATTATGTAGGCCATGGAGTTGATTCTGTGGGCCCACCTGTGGAGATTATTCTTGGGGCCCACAAGCAGAATTTCATTCTGGGGGCTCACCAAGAGTTGATTTGGGGGCCCACCAGTAGAGTTGTTCGGGGTCACCAGTGGGGAAAAATTCTTTGGGGGGCCCCTAAGTGGGAAATTTATTTGGGGGCCCACCCCGTGGATTGATTCTGTGGCCACCATGGGTTGGATTGGGCCCCCCAGTGAAATGATTTTTGGGGCCCCCCCACTGGGTTGATGGGGGCCCCACCATGCAACTGATTCGGGGCCCACAAAATGGAGTTGATTCTTGGAAATCCACCATGGACTGGATTTTGGGGCCCCCCCAGTGGGGAAAAATTCTTGGGGCCCAAAGTGGGAATTTCATTCTGGGGGCCCCCCAGCGGTTTGTTTCTGGGGCCCACCATGGTAACTTTCTTGGGGCCACCCTAAGAAATTCTTTGGGCCCCAAAATGGAATTTATTTGGGGGCCACCAATGTAGTGATTCTGTGGCCCCCCCCGGAGTTGGATTCTGGAACCCCAAACCGTGCCTTTGATTCTGGGGCCCACAACTGGGAAATTTTATTTGAGGGCCCCCCATGGATTGATTTTTGGGGGACCCGTGGGGAAAGATTTCTTGGGGCCCATAAGGGAAATTTCATTGGAGGCCCACCAATGGGGTTTTATTCTGTGGCCCCCCACGGGTTGTTTTTTAGACCCCCCCATGAGTTTTATTTTTGGGGGCCCACCATGGGTTGATTCTGAGCCCCACCAGTGAATTTTTCTGGGTCCCATCCCCAAGTTGGTACAGTCTCTTATATTGCCTCTTGCTTTTTGAATTTTTCATTCTGCCTTTTGCAGACAAAACTTTAAGCACCTTTTGAAGTAAGTTGGGGGGTTTTGGGGGTTTTTGCTTTGCCCCCACTTTTTTCTGCGCTAAACCCTTTTTGTTGTAGCTGTACTTTTGCGGTTTTTCTTCTAAGTGGCCCCTTTGACCTGTATAAAAACCTTTTTTTTATTACGTGTATTTTATTTTTATAGATATTTTTTACCTTTATTTAATAAACTTTTGGGTTTCCCCGATTGATTTTCCTTTCCCGTTTTCCCTTTTTGCCCTTTGTTATAATGTAGAGAAGCCGGCACCATCCATTAATATATTCTTTAATTAGATAAACCGAAAATTTGTCTATTCACAAAGGGAAAAAAAAAGACTTTCCCCTTTACCCCCCATACACCGAAAGAATTGTAAGATTTTCTCTTTGACCCATTGGACCAAAAATTAGTATTATACTTCATGTATAAGAGAAATATATGTGTTCGTTTGGGGCGATTTTTCAAAACCACTTTTGGGCGTAATAAAAAAATGCCAACCCAAAAAAAAATAAAAACACATTTATAGATTGAATATACAAAAAATTTTTAAATATTTTTTTAAAAAAAAATTTATTTTTTTCGTTTATTTAAAAAAAAAAAAATTCCCAATTTGGTCAACCCTCCTAGAAAAATGAGTACTACTAGTGCCAGTTGTATTTTTTAAACCCCTGCAACAAGGTAAAAAGAGCCTCTACTCCCCACTTGGGGAAATTTCTCCATCCCCTCAGGATAATTAAGAACCTCTTTTTGAGCCCCCCTTTTCTAGCCAAACCAGTGTTTACCCCTACACTGATAAGGGCAAATACTCTGAAACAGCTGTCTGCATATGAATATCTGGTTGGCTTTAATCCCATTCACATTGCAAGGCTCAGTGAGTCAGAAGTAACTTGAGGAACGCTATATCCAGTAGGTGGTGTGAAAGAGTCTTAGCTCATTTTCCATAAGACTTTTAGAATATTTCTAACAGTTGAGCATAGAAATTGAATTGGTTTAGTGACTATCTTTCAGACAATCACAAGGCATTATGGGAAAGGAGCTGGGAAGCTCGTGCACCCTCTATTAGATGTTACAAATCCTCAATTTGCTTCTGATTCGCCAAATTTTTAATAAGCAAAAGGAATATTAGCCAAGCGAGTATCACCCATCTACATATATCCGTTTCGGGGTATTTGCCCCTCATCATTGTAGAGCAGAGCAATCCCAACTCTACACGCCTTAACTGGTTCTCTCCTCAAGGAGAGATGCCCCCCTTTCACACCCACACATTGCCTCCCACCCCGCCCAGCCAGCATCACTCTGCACTCCCCTGCTGAGGGGCAAATACCCCGAAATGGCTGTATGTAGATGGGTGATACTGGCTTGGCTAATATTGCTTTTGCTTCTTAAAGATTCGGTGAATCAGAAGCAAATTGAGGATTTTTTACATCCAATAGAGGGCACATGAGCTTCCCAGCTCCTTTCCCATAATGCCTTGTGACATGCAGATGCTTAGTAGAGGGCAAAAAGGTAATCTCAACCACCTTAACTGGTGCTCTCCTCAAGGAGATATGTTCCCCTATCTTCCAGACATTAACCCTTTCTGCCCAGCTCACCTATTTTTATAGTTTCTGTTACCCCCTATAGTTGACCACCAATGAAAAGAGGTAAATAACAATAGACTAAAATGTAGTTATTTATGCAGTAAAGCCGTAGGGGTCAAATGGTAAAGTGGTTTCTGATGTGTTTTGCTTCACAGACACCAGGCACTAATCAATGGGAGACACTAGAAGGGCACAAGTGGTTAAGGAAGATAGACCGGTGTCAGGAACGTAGATACAGGGGGTGTAGAGGTAGCAGTAACTACTGGGCCCTGCAGCCTGATGGGGCCCAAAAGCCCTTCTGCCACATAAGAAGACACCAGTATTGTAAATGGCACATGGTATTTCACTTTTTGTACGGGGGCCTAAAAGCATTGACCGGTGTCAAGCAATATCCAGAAGAAGAAGATAAGCGGCTCTAGTCCTGGCCTTGTATAGATCATGTTATTTCTACTATTATAATTAATGATGGTCTTCTGATTGTGATTCTTTTGTCCCGTTACTGGTCAATATCTCCTGGAGCAGAACAGACTTCTGCCACCATGTGGAAGGTTCCTTTAAGTGAAACCATTAACCCAGAGGTGTAACTTGAAGCTCCTGGGCCCCAATGCAAAAAATGAAATCGGGGGCCCCCAGCTTCCCTGTGTTACTTATAATACTGGTGTCTTCCTGTGGCAGGAGGGATTTTGGGCCACATAAGACTGTAGGGCCCGGTAGCGACTGCTACCTCTGCACACCAATAGCTACGCCACTTCATTCACCAATTTCCTATCCAAAGCTGCTCTACAGAGCCCATTGTAAAGTTCAATGACTCAAGAGCAGATGGCACAAATGATGCAACCCTATGTAACCTTGTTCTGTTTATTATGGTTGCCATGTGGATAATGATTCATTCTTATGACCTTGTTGTCCACACGCCCATTTACAACCACCCTTACTCCCTCAATAACTCAGGAGCTTTGTGCCTTGCAGGCATGGAGTATCTGCTAATTTTAGCCTCTGTTTCTTATATTCCTATCTATAAGGTCATACATTGCATACGAGTTTATAAAATTCTAAATCAGACTGGCCAAACTGAGTACCAAGCGATCCTGCCGTGGGTGATAGCCTAACACAATTGTAGGCATAACTACAGCTATAGCATCCACAGCATCCTCTATGGCAGAGGTTTTCAACCTGTGGTCCATGGATCCTTAGGGGTCCCTGACATGGTGCCAGGGGATCCCCAAAGAAAAACTTTGAAAAGCAACTTGTATCAAAGACGTAATATTTTGTAAAATACGACTTAATTGTTTACATCTTTCTTTAGGCTTCTAAGGCCAACTCAGTGATACGGTCGAACGTGAACTTTACACGAATGAACCATGAGAAGGTCGGTTTGGTTCGCATTCTAAAAAAATCAAGAAGTTTGACTCAAACTTAACTTTTCCGAACGCTTCGATCAACACTACTGATTCTTATAGAACTGAGGCTACAAAATTTCACGTTTTGTTTATAAGTTTGTACTGTATTGGTTATATGTAACTTCATAAGTAATTGTACGTCGCTCAGCATGGATGAATTTGGAAAAATAATAAATTGGAAGAGTTCGATGACCACAGTGACAAAGGCAAAATCAAGAGAAAACATCGTAAGTACTATCCGGAATATGTTGCTTATGGATTTATTCAGGAGCAAATGGTAACAAACCTCTCTGTGTTGTCTGGTTTCAAAAACTATACAATGAAGCGATGAAACCAGCAGGGTCATTTAACAACAGCGCATGCAAATGTAGTCAGTAAGTCGAAGGAAATTTTTGAGTGGCAAAGAGAGCTCTACTTAAAGCAAAGAGGCAAAATGATGGTGTGTAGCAATGTCAACAAGAAGGCTCTTCGTGAATCCTATTAGTAGCATTTCAAATTGCACATTCCAAGAAGCCTCACACAATCAGGGAAGATTTTATACTGTTGGATATTTGGGTGTTGGACACCTGATATGTGCTGGTCAGCCCCCCTCCAATCGAATATTAGTGGCGTAATAGGCTGTAAGCCAGCATGCTGCACCACACGTATCTGCATTAATAGCACCCTTTTGTATCACCTTATCTATATGTAATTATAATACCAGCAACCACCCCTCATATATTGAAGGCATGTGAGTGATTGTCTTATCGGTAATCATAATTGTTCCGCTAGTGGTGGGTTATGTGAGCTACTGCTCAGCAATCAGCTGCACCTGTTTATCTTTCCCAAGGGGCCAGTTTTGCCTCCTTACTGGGTTCAGTTTCAGTCCAGCCTTTGAGCTGTGAGTATGGCCTTGTTTCTGTGGTTTTTAAGATTTTATACTGCCAGTAGCTGTAGAGGTAGGTGAAGGTATATTGGGAAAAGAATGTAGCCAAAAACAGAAAGCCATTCGATTGTCTTATAGCACGGTCAGCAGAAGAATTGGTGATATCGCAGAAGACATACCTATCCAGATAATAGCACAACTTTGGCAACTTTGGATGAAAGTAATGATATTGCAAATGCTGCCCAGTTGCTGGTATATGTGAGATATTGCTGGGAAGGTGAAGCCAGGGACATAGCTATAGGGGGTGCAGCAGTAATAGTCGTTACCAAGCCCTGCAGCCTGAGGGGGCCCAAAAGCCTTTCTGCCACATAATAAGATACCAGTATTGTAAATGGCACATGGTAGCTGGGGGGCCCCATTTCACTTTTTGCACTAGAGCCCAAGAGCTTGAAGTTACGCCTCTGGGTGAAGCGTTGAAGGACTTTTTGTTTTGCAAAGCCATCTCAGGACGTACTACAATACTGGGAAAGAACTTTTCCACGTGGATGACAAATTTTTTGTACAGTCAAAATTGCCATGGACGTAGTGTATTGGAATTTGTACTGATGGCACTGTTACGATGGAAGAAAGTCTGGTCTAGTCACTGGAACAAAGGAAGTCGCTCCACGAGTAACAACAACCCACTGCATGATCCACCACGAGGCTACAAATGACCTGGATGAAATTCTTGCTGATATGTTTTCAGAGTGTGTTAAAATTGATAACTTCAGCAGCGCCAGGCTTCCCAATCATCGTCAGTCTGAAAACTTATGTTGCGGAATGAGAGCAGAACAAAATGGGCAAGGCATGTGAAGGACATAAAGGTGCTTGGCTCATTACAAGCCCAAACTTTGATAACTGTACTGTAAGGGTATGTTCACACGGGGTAATTTCAGCACGCATTTTGCGTTGTGTTTGCGCTCTACTATGACTGAGATGCGCACCAAAATTAAGGTAATCCACAGTTCTCATAGATAACTATGGATTTCGCCTCCTCTCCCCGCTTGTACAATACGATCGTATTGTACTAGCAGGGAGATAAGTGACAGGTCAATTACTTGCGGCGAATACGCGCCGCGAGCAATGAACGTCTATGGGGCCGGCGGGCTGCCGCCCTCCCTCCCCCCGCAGCGCTGGAGTACGCGCGTATCAGCGCAACTCCCGAACACCCGGCATAATTGCAGGGTGTACTCAGTACTGTACGCCCTGCAATTATGCCGTATGAACATAGCCTAACAAGCCGTGCAGCTTCACATCCTTAACCTGAACTGGAGAGATTTGTATCCACTCAAAGTGCACTATGAAGGGTCCTATAGAATGACAAAACAGAGAGAGTCTCATTGAAAGTACACCGGAAAATTGAATAACTTCCCATAATACATTTATTTTACGAAGCCAGAATACAAATTTAATTTACTTTAATAGATAATACAAGGCAGCACTGATATTTTAATGCAGAATTGAAGCATAATTCTTCATCAAAAATTTCCCACTACTTCGCTGATGTGGAGTCTGTGTAAGTCCTTCACCTGCCAGTACTGCTGCTGAATCTCAAACACATTTGTCAAACTACAGTCCCTGCTTCTGATGACTCTTTCCTCTACCTCCCTTCTTTCTCTCAGTGGTAGAGATATCGCATCAAGGAAGGCGAGCAGGGTGTAAACAGCAGATAAGAGCACATAGAGTGGAGAGCATCTGTAGGGAACTTCACACAGGCTAAAGATAGCAAGGAACTCACATACAGTACAATGCAGCTGGCAAATCATTTACAAGCACCTGTACTAAAAAGTGATCCTAGCAGTTATACTGGGCAGATCGCACAATTTGTATTACTTCAGCAGGAGGGAATAGTGAGCACAAGATTGAAGAAACTTTCTAAATAGTCTTCATTAAAAATCTTCCACCATTTTTCTGTTGTGAAGTCTGTGTAAGTCCTTCACCTGCCAGTGGTGCTGCTGAATCTCAAACAAATTTGTTAAACTACAATCCTTGCTTCTGATGACTCTTTCCTCTACCTCCCTTCCTTCTCTCAGGGTTAGATAGACTTCAAGGAAGGCAAGGAGGTTGTAAACAGCAGATAAGATCATGGAGAGTGGAGAGCATCTGTAGGGAACTTCACACAGGCTAAAAGAAGAAAGGGGAACTCACATACAGTACAATGCAGCTGGCAGAGGGAAAATCATTTACAAGTGTATACAGGTGTAGAGAGAAAGCAGAGCACCTACACTAAAAATTGATCCAAGCAGCTGTACTGGGCAGATCGTACGATTTTCATTACTTCATGAGGGGGCAATAGTGAACACAAGATTAAAGAAACTTTCTAAATAGTCTTCATTAAAAAAATTTCACCATTTCACCTGACGACCTCCCCTCTCTTCACCTCCACCCTTGGCTTGCCTGATGTGCCCACCAGATTGGCATCACCCCTCCTGGGCGACCCTTTTTCCACAGATCGCTTCTTGGACAATCAACCCCTGCGCCCCACTTGTTTGCTGCAAGTCTCAGGGGAACGTAGACCCAGGGAACCCGATATCCCCCTTCGGGGCAAGGATGCACCTTTGACGCTGCTCTCCTTAATACGGTTCTTGTTTGACACTCCTTTTTTTCTCTTTGTCTTGGCCCTTGGCTGAAAGGGGACCCCATTTTGAGTCCGGGCATGCCAGGGATTCTCGGGGAAGGGTAGTTGGGCCCTTCTTCCACTCCACCTTTGGAGTGGCCGGGTGGGCTGAGCCCCTTCCACCCGGGGTTTGACCCCGAGTTGTGCCGAGATCCGGGCTCCCTGATCCTGGTGCACCTTTCTCCTGGGCGTACATCAATGGTCTTTCTTGTGCATTGCATCCTTTCTTGATTTTTGGGGGGCCACTCCTCCCGGGGTTGCGGACTTGTTCTCCCTGGAGGAGGGCACCTTTCCGCATCTTTTTCAGATGTCTCGGGAGGATCCAGTACTGTGGAGCAATACATCACACTTTCTATCCTCCCTCTGATGCTTCACACTATTGAACCCCCCGGTTTAGCCGGCCCTTTGGGATCCCCCAAAGGGCCCACCCGCTATTTGTTGCTTTCGTTAGTTGATTGGCCTCTTTTTTAGGCTATTTTTTCTTTTCGGGTTACGGGTTTATTTTGCCTTAAATTTTTTTTTGGGTCGGTAGGGACGGCACCACTACTCCTGCTTTTTGGGGGGCTGTTTCCCTGCTCCACATTGCCCCAAAGGGGCAACTTCGCACTCCCTTAATTTAAGGGATTTAACCCCCCCCAAAAAAATCTCAAATCCTGTATCACTGCACAAGCAAAATCGCGCATTGCCCTCCTTCAGGGACCCATCCCCTCCCCCCCAATCCAGGCTTTCCGAAACCGGTATTTCCCTTTCCCTGTCCTAACATAGCAGTCAGCCAAGGTCAAAGGGTCGCTGCTTTTCCCAAATCATGCCCATCATATACTTAACTTTTTTTTTTTTCCGGGACAAAGACGCTAGGCGTTTTTGTTAAATTCAATTTACGGGCCGGGTCTACACTCGGGCCCAAACCCTACCCCCTAACGGGGGGCAAAGTCCCTTTTTTACTCTGGGATCGGATAAGCAACCATTTGCTCAGGCCAATCATACTGTGGGGAGATCTAAACCCTACGCTGAATCCCACTGTGGAACTTCCAGGGGTCGCTCGCCGCTACCTCCAAACTCTAAAGGGTGAAAAAAAGATTGACATGCAACTGGTGACGTGGGGGATGCTGCACCCAAAGATCGCGACAACTTTTTCCCCCCCCTCAAAACTCGTAAGTCGAATTGATTACATTTTCCCCGCACACTCTCTCCTCCGTCATGTGGTAACAGCATCATAGGTACACCCCACCAACCCTCCTGTGCACTGTACTTCGCCTTCCCGAGTTACGCCGCCCGGGGTTTCAGGGAAACTGAAAAAACCCTTTGCTGCAGACTCCCATCTTTTTGATGTGCAACGGTCCATTGGGGTTGTTCAAATGAAGCCCACTCCCCCCGATCCACTTCCCCCCAAACTGCGGGGAGCTTTGAATGCACACCAGGGGCGTTTATTAAACAGGACTCGAAATTAAAGGGGAAGCCATTTTTTCAAACCCCAATCCTCCGACCCAATTTCCCATTGGAGACCGGCATAAATCAACTGGTCTGGAGAGGGATGGGGAGGCCCCTAACCATTGCCCATAAAAAATTCTTCTAAATGGAGAAGAAAACAAAAATACCGCCAATTTGTTGCCAGCCCCTTTCTCACCGGACAAAAACCCCCGGGCAAGTGTTTGGCTCGGCTCTTAGAATAGGAAGCCTCTCTTTATGTTCCCTCCATCAAAACTGGGGGGATCGTCCATCTGAGGGAGGAATTTTGGGGCTGTGTTCCATAATTTTTACCCACCCAAAAAAAACCTCCAGCACCCCAAACTAACACCCGCTTTCAGTCCTACCATCGGGGAAGGCGCTGCCCATTTTTCTGAGCATCCCCCGCCTCTTGGAGCGCCTTTTTACAGAGGAAAGCTCCAGGTGCCATCCATCCCTGCACCGGCAAGACCCGGGGCCCAGATGGATACACCGCCTTGTTTTACAAACGCAAAATTGGATCTGTCATCCCCAAATTCCCCGGGGCCCTTTAACGTGACACACCTGATTTTCCCACGGCTCTGCTTTTCTGCAGCCCATTTTTGGGGTTATTCCAAAAAGGGTAGGACCCATGCGTTTAAAACACCGTCCTATATCATTAAACAATATGGATGAAAAAATTTTTGCTAAATTAATAGCCAACCCCTTAACCCCCTATTTAATTCTCTCATCCACATGGACCATGGGTTTTGTGCCCCCAGGGAGGCAGAAAACACGCTCAAAACCCCTTCCACAATTCCCACCCATGCGCAAAGCTTCCTAGCTTACTCTTATCGTTGGATGCGGTGAAGGCATTCGACCGTGTCGTGTGGCCTTTTCTGCATGGAGTCCTGAAGTCCCTAGGCTTGGGACCAGTGTTAAGGGGGGAAAATTATGGCTCTCTATGCATCACCAGAAGCACAAATAAGAATCAACGGCCGATTGTCCGCCCCCTGCATAGGAAAGGCACCCAACAGGGGTGTCCCTCTCCCCTACCTTAAACCCGGGGGATGGGGCACTTATGCAGGCCTGCGCGCGCCCCAAACCGACAGGAATCGCGGGGCGGGGCCCCATTAAATGCCCGCCTTCGCGGACGAACTCTTACTGACCCAACCGACCAGGACCCCCCCCCACGCAATAGGGGGGTTGAGGGAAAACGTATATATAGTAAACCCAAAAATTAACTTCCTAAAATTTTCCCCCCTCAGTTTCTAAAATTCCCCCCGATCTAGGGATCGGCTAATCCTCTTTCCACTCTCATGGGAGGCTCACCTTTAAATACCTAGGGGGTTTAGATCCCCCCGCAACAACAACTGTTTGATTTAAATTTTCCCCCTTGTTTTCTAGAATCAAAAAAAACCTTTTTAAATAGGGTAGGGAAAGGGCTTTTCCTGGATAGGTAGGGTCAACAATTTTTAAAAAAGACGTCCACCCTGTCTCCGTATCTTTTTTCCCGGGAGTCCCAATTGTGCTACCCAAGTCCCTTTTTTTAAAAAAGCTTTGTAATCATATCCCAATTTGTTTGGGCAGGGGCCACCCTAGAATGCAGAAAACTACCCTGACTCGATCAAACAAGGGCGGGGCCCAGCCCCCCAGACTTCCTGACATACACCTCCGCAGCGGTCCAACCCCACCTTTGATGCCTTCCAATCTGTGAACCCCCAAAACCCCCTTTGGTTTTCCCCGAAAATTTGCTTTCAGGCCCCATAGCGGGCCCCGCCCGGCTCCCGGGTCTATCACTCCCACAAAGTTGGTGCATCCCTCCCCTTAATCGCACAAACGTCAATCCTGGTGTAGACCTACGCTTCAAAGATGAAAAAAATTTCTGTAGGAGGGCCCCGCCACCCTAGTTGGCAACCCTTCTTACCTGAAACTCTTCGTATTCCCCCCTTTCTCTCGCGGGACCGACGCCCGTCTCTCGACGGTGGGAGAAGTCCTTTCACTTTACCTGAAAGCAAAAGGATCTGGTAGGGGATGCACAAGGACTCCTTTCGGAGGCCAAAATATTATCAACTCGTATCTTTTTCTCAGTTGGAAAAACCACTCGACCTACAAGACCCCACCCCACGTTTGAGCTTTTTGCCTGGGGAGGAACGGAAAAACGGGCCTATCCGCCTTAAAAACTCCTACTCAATTCCCCCCAAAAAGCTTTTTTTTCAGAAAAGTGGGAGAGAGCATGAACATGACTTTCTCGGGGGAGGACTGGGGCAAGATGGTCAAATTGACGCATAAAACGCAGTGTCTTCTAGGGCCCAGGAATTGAACTATAAAATCCTTCCAGATGGTATAGGGTCCCACCTACTACACCTTATCTATCCAGGGGTCTCCCTGTTTGCGGCGGTACAATTTTCCCAAAGGGGGACTAAACTCACATCTGGGGGGGATGCCAGTCTTACAACCTTCGGGCCCAAGTCCCCGATATCACTACAAAAACACAGGGATTTAAACTCCAGAATAGCCCTTCCCCCGGTTCTACCTTTTACATCCCCTGCCCTTTTTCCCTCCAAAACCCACCTTCTTACCTTTCTTATCCTTGCAGCGAAAACCACACCCCGCTTTGGCCTCCACAGCCTGCCCGTCGTCACGGGCTGGTTTGGGGGGAACAAAGCGTTCAAAGACTGGGAGTTTAGAAAAATTCCCCCCTCAAATATAGAGATACTTGCATGTCTGGGGAACGGAAACTTTTTGCGCCTCAAACAGCAGCCGTACGGGGCCCGAGGAGGGAAATGCTCCTTTTTCCCCCCCTCTCCTTTTCCTGATATTGCAAATTTTAACTATAGGGGCGATTTATACAAAGGTTTTTTTTTCTTCTCACCTATAGCGTGCCGCCATTTACCGACCCACTGTTTGACCTTTGTTTTGGGTTTTCGTTTTCTTTTTTGGGACAAGGTTTAAATACAGGCAACTCTCTTGGGGGCCGAAACGAATGAAATTTACTCCTCATTAAGATATACATGGGGGGCAACCTATGGAGGATCCACTCGTCTTCATCCCCCCCCATAAAATTAAATTTTTCTCATTTTTTACGAGGGGTTGGGCCCTTTGTGGGGTTTTCCCAGTTGGGGGCCGTCAAGCTACCTTAGGTTTTAAATGCCGTTCCCCTCCGATCTGAGCCTTATCATTGGGTTATACTTCTGTTTCCCCCCCCTTTTTTTTTTTTTTCTCTCTTTCTCTCCCCTCCCTCCCTTTTTTTTTTTTTTTTCCTCCCTTTTCCCCCCTCTTTTCCTTCCTCCCCTTTATCCCTCCCACCCTCATTTGCTTTTTGTTCTAATTAAATTGAACTGTTAGTATACTGTATCTCGTCACCATCGATGTACCTAGATTAATTATACTCTCATAACCTTGCTTTTTGTGTCTGACCCAACACCCTGCCCTTTTCAAAAAAAATGTTTTGAATTTGGAAAAAAAAAATGTCACCATATTCGTTTTGGGAAACTTGTAAGTCCTTCACCTGCCAGTGGTGCTGCTGAATCTCAAAAAAATTTGTTAAACTACATTCCTTGCTTCTGATGACTCTTTCCTCTACCTCCTTTCCTTTTCTCAATGGTGGAGAGACTGCAGCAAGGAAGGCGAGGAGGTTGTAAACAGCAGATAAGAGCGCAGAGAGGGGAGAGCATCCAAGGAGGGCACTTCACACAGGCTACAGATAGCAAGGAAATCACATACAGTACAATGCACCTGGCAGAGGGAAAGTTATTTACAAGTGTGTACAGGTATAGAGAAAAAGCAGAGCACCTAAACTAAAAAGTGATCCTAGCAGTTATACTGGGAAGATCATACAATTTGTATTACTCCATCAGGGGGCAATAGTGAACACCAATTCCTCTTGATGTATGATGGGAGGAACATTAGCAACAAAAAATATAGTTACAAAATCAAATATCTTTGACATTTATCTGAGAAGGATTTGCTCTATCGCCAGTGCTTATGTCAGAGGGGCAATAATTGCACCTAAATTAACTTTTTACATTGAGTTTGACCATATCATAAACATGAAGCAAGCACATAAGATGTTTGGAGGATGGACGCTGCTTTTGGATGGAATACTACAGATTTTTGTTTCCTTTAGGGTCGTCTGGTCAAAGGTCACGGTGACATTTCCACTATCACAGATACTGGAGTGGGTGCAGCCATGCAAGATTTCTTTACTTGCAGATACACCTGTGGACAAAAGAAAATAATTATGGTAAAAATTTTGTTCACCTACAATTTGCCAAAGGGGTGTAGACATAGAAGGAGCAGAGTCGTAGTCATACCTAGTTCCTTGTGCCTGACATAAATTATATCTGCCCCATAAAAAGCCATCAGTATCATAAATGGTACATGGTAGGAGGGAGACCTGTTAGAGGCTACAACGCTTTAAAGGGATATTTTCACCATATTTATAAAAAATGTAGGCAAAGCTAAAGAAAGACTATTACCAAATACATTGTGGTTCCAATTTTGCTTTGTTTAGGAGATTTTCTCTTCTGCTTCCTCTAGGTTACTTTTCACCTCTCTCTGCTCTCCTTGCTCCATCAGTCCTGTCTGACCATGGTAACTCATTCCCTGCTATGTCTTATCATCAGTACAGGAGCTTGTTAATCTCGGTTACTGACAAAATTTAACCCTTGAGAGATCTGTAGCCTTGTACACTACAGTTTACAAACCTATGTCACGGTTACTAGTTTAGCTAGGAATAGCATACTTAATACTCTAATCATTGCTGTAGTAACCTCCCACAGCCGGAACAGGAAGTGAGAGTCTGAAACTGTAGAAATGCCCATAGCCTGAATAGGAAGTGGGAGCCTGAAGCTTTAACATCCTCCTCCCTACCAAACAGCCTGAACAGGAAGTGGAAATCTGACACTATAGAACCACCCACAGCCTGAACAGAAAGTGAGAGCCTGAAACGGTCTGTGAAGAGCAGTATGGTGAGAAAACTCTTTTAGGTTACTCTTTCTGCATCCAAATATAGTCAGCTCTTCATGTGATCTCATCTGAAGGTTCTGATACATTGGGAAAGATTTGTCAAAGTCAGTAATGCAAGGGAGAAGTGGAGAAAGTGGCCACTATCAGCAGTCAGGTTGCTGGTTGACATTTCCAAAGAGCCTCCAAAAACTAGAGTTGGAGTCTGACTGGTCACGGTGGATTTTCCATTCACACATAATCTCATTTCGACCATGGACTGTGGGTGAGAATCATATCTGGTCTGAAATGCGTTAGAAGTTACTTTGCTTTGTTTTCTTTTTTGCACATATAGACAAATCAAAAAATGAACTTGACAGATAATGCTCCATGTTATCAGGGCACTGAATGTAATCTTTTCTAATACTTTTCAAGGACCTGTGTTTACAGGCAAGGGCAGGTAACCTGAAAAGGGGCGAGATTACAGTCAAGTTGAGCTCTGCTAAATCTTTAGTTTTCTTTTTTGGATGTATATCTTAATGAAGAGTGAAAAAATATCGGTTTCATGGAGAACATTGTGCCATTTCACTACTTTGGATCTAATACATAAATCAGTGGCACACTAAAGACTAAGTAAAACCTCAAGTTTATATAGGAATATAGGAAATGCTTTACAGCTAAGGAAAAATATGAAAAACCTGGGACTCTTAGTTTACAGTATTTGATCAAAGATTGTATTAAGCTCACCTCCCAACACGTCAAGGGGTTCCCAGAGCAGGTGAGTCCCTACACTAAAACATGTTACCTTACTAGGAGTCCATTCAGACTGCCACTTCCCCAGGAGTGATAGGAACCTGCAATTGAGTTAACCTGCACATATTTATATGAGGTGGTTGAGTGCAGCAAGCCAATGAGATTGCCATCTCCCAAATAGACTACAAAATGTAAAAGGCTGTGCACATCTAATATATACTTTGAAAACGTAAGCATAGGTGCACACTGAAAGGCAATGACATACATCTAATACATAAATCAGTGGCACACTAAAGACTAAGTAAAACCTCAAGTTTATATAGGAATATAGGAAATGCTTTACAGCTAAGGAAAATATGAAAAACCTGGGACTCTTAGTTTACAGTATTTGATCAAAGATTGTATTAAGCTCACCTCCCAACACGTCAAGGGGTTCCCAGAGCAGGTGAGTCCCTACACTAAAACATGTTACCTTACTAGGAGTCCATTCAGACTGCCACTTCCCCAGGAGTGATAGGAACCTGCAATTGAGTTAACCTGCACATATTTATATGAGGTGGTTGAGTGCAGCAAGCCAATGAGATTGCCATCTCCCAAATAGACTACAAAATGTAAAAGGCTGTGCACATCTAATATATACTTTGAAAACGTAAGCATAGGTGCACACTGAAAGGCAATGACATACATCTAATACATAAATCAGTGGCACACTAAAGACTAAGTAAAACCTCAAGTTTATATAGGAATATAGGAAATGCTTTACAGCTAAGGAAAATATGAAAACCTGGGACTCTTAGTTTACAGTATTTGATCAAAGATTGTATTAAGCTCACCTCCCAACACGTCAAGGGGTTCCCAGAGCAGGTGAGTCCCTACACTAAAACATGTTACCTTACTAGGAGTCCATTCAGACTGCCACTTCCCCAGGAGTGATAGGAACCTGCAATTGAGTTAACCTGCACATATTTATATGAGGTGGTTGAGTGCAGCAAGCCAATGAGATTGCCATCTCCCAAATAGACTACAAAATGTAAAAGGCTGTGCACATCTAATATATACTTTGAAAACGTAAGCATAGGTGCACACTGAAAGGCAATGACATACATCTAATACATAAATCAGTGGCACACTAAAGACTAAGTAAAACCTCAAGTTTATATAGGAATATAGGAAATGCTTTACAGCTAAGGAAAATATGAAAAACCTGGGACTCTTAGTTTACAGTATTTGATCAAAGATTGTATTAAGCTCACCTCCCAACACGTCAAGGGGTTCCCAGAGCAGGTGAGTCCCTACACTAAAACATGTTACCTTACTAGGAGTCCATTCAGACTGCCACTTCCCCACTTTAGTTTTCTTTTTTGGATGTATATCTTAATGAATAGTGAAAAAATATCGGTTTCATGTAGAAAATAGTGCCATTTCACTACTTTGGAACATTTGCAGCGTTTGGGCATAGAGAGAACGGTGTTTGATGCGGGCACACCTGGGTTAACCACTTTTTCCATGCAGCACTACTTTCGACCACGCGTGTCGACTATCTGTGATTCTCCTATGGATCCAAGCAGTCAATGAACGGAAACATTTTTGTTTACATCCAGAGGCTGAAGAACATATCTGAGAGGTGTGTGATAGGCTACAAGGGAGAGCGCTGACACACTGTAACGAGCTCTTCTCCTGATAAGCAGATTTTTTTTAACCCTGACTGTAAAGCCTTAGACATGTGGTAGCTACACAATCCTGCAGCTCTATGCTATGGCATGGAGCACATCCTGCCTTGAAAAAACACAATAGAATTTATTTGACTGTTACCATCTATAACTTTCTCTGTGTAAGAAATACACTGCGTCGCGTTCCCGGTACAGCTGATGCGATCTCTACCAGTGCAGCTCCCGTATTCCTTAATATAACAAGATCTACAAACGAGTCCATTGGTTTCATCACTTTCTGGAGGAACTAGACACAAAAAAAAAACATAATCATTACTACCTAAGCCATAATTGGGAATATCTCTCCTTGGGGAGAGCACCATATAGGTGTGTGGAGTTTTAAAATTTAAGTTTGCCCTCCACTAAGCATCTGCATATCACAAGGCATTATGGGAAAGGAGCTAAGAAGCTCAAGCGCACTCTATTAGATGTAACAAATCCTCTTTTGCTTCCGACTCACTGAATCTTTAGAAAGCAAGAGGGATATTAGCCAAGCCAGTATCACTCTTCTGCATACAGCTGTTTTAGGGTTTTGACCCTCATCAGTGCAGAGCAGAGAGTACTGGCTGGCTGATTGGGAGGCAATGAGTGGCCCAGAAAGGGGAATATCTCTCCTTGGCCTTGGCGAGAGCACCATATATGTGTGTGTTTTGAAATTGCCTTTTTGGCAAAACCCCAAAACAGCTGTATTTAGATGAGTGATGCTGGCTTGGCTAATATCCCCTTTGCTTTCTAAAGATTCAATTAGTTGGAAGCAAATTGAGGATTCGTGACATCCAATATAGGGCATTGAGCTTCTCAGCTCTTTTCCTATAATGCCTTGTGATATGCAGATGCTTAGTTGAGGGCAAAAAGGCAATTTTAAAACTCCACACACCTACAGTATATGGTGCTCTCCTCAAGAAGAGATATTCCCCTTTCTGAGCCACTCGTTGCCTCCCACCCAGCCAGCCAGCACACTCTGTTCTGCACTGATGAGGGGCAAAACCCTGAAACAGTTGAATATAGATGAGTGCTACTGGCTTGGCTAATATCCCTATTGCTTTTTAAAGATTCAGTGAGTCGGAAGCAAATTGAGGACTTGTTACATTCAACAGAGGCGGCATAAGCTTCTCAGCTCCTTTCCCATAATGCCGTGTGATAAGCCATTAATGTTATACATGTTATTAAAGGAGTCCCCAACCCGGGCTTAACCTTCTATGTGCCATATTAGAACATATGGACCTCATGGAGGATTTCCCCCACTCAGGATCCCCTTTTATTTGTCAGAGCAGAGAGACACCAGAGTAAGGTCCTCTAAAGTGACCTCTCAGATTCACAGTAATGTATTTTATTATACATGAAGAATCCATGACTAACACATGCGGTGGCCTTCTTACTGATGTCAATGCAATGAATTGTCCGGATCCCAGTCTCTCTTCATGTATGTGTCCACACTCCTGCCCCTTTGTGCTCTATTCCACCGCTTACTGTTTATTCAGGGTAAGTACTTGTTCGTATGTATGTGCATGTATTTATTTATTTATGTGGTATACCTTCCAGCAATCGTTATAGAGTGCTATATATTCTTTGATGGTATGGATTTTCCCCTTTGATTGATATTGTTTTTCAGGGTTGCAGTTCGTGTGGACATGCTATCTGTGCAGTGCTATTGCCATTAATATTGTAAGATTTTTTAAAATATTTTTATAAATTATGTTTTTCAATAAAGGTTAGTTTTATTCATTAGTTTTGTGGTTTGGCTTTAGGTGTATATATGTGTAATGGCTTCCAGATTCTCAAACTACTTTATAAGAATTGTACTTTGGTGGCCTGTGAAAAAGACCATTCTCTAATATGGTCAAGGTGGGATCAGTTGACGGTTGTACCTGCTTTTTTTTGGAAAGGGGACCTCATTTTGAGACAACCCATTTACCATCATCTTAGAATTCTCTGCTAAAGGAGTTATTAATACATGTGATACCAGTTGCAGCTTAATTTTTTTCAATAGAAATCCACACGACTTCTAGAAACACAGTGAACATATTCAGTACTCTGTGTTGAGCCCAGGAGCTCAAAAAGCTTTTTTCAGGGCAGCCTTTCAAGTCACACCCCTCTGGTTCTACAGAGGTAGCAAAACTAAATTGGACAGAAAACCTTTGATACCATGAAATGAAATGTTCTATAAACTTTTCCAAAGGATTTTGCTTTAATATAAGAAAAGATAATATGAAAAGTTGTGATATAGTCAAGTTAAAAATCTGCTAAATTCGTACCTCCCAAGAACATAAGATAGGATTGAGGTTTGGATGGAGGAATAAAGACAAATAATAAGAAAATATATTTGGGGCTTGTAGTCTTATAGAGAAAAGGGAAGCAGCTTTTAAACAGGAAATGCTGCTGCTTGGCTGAAGAGAAGGGAGACTACATACAGGGGGGAAACTGGCACAGAAAACATCACATGAAAATCAATAAGGACTCTGGCAAGCCAATGAATTTATTTCTTGTTGGTTTAGCGTGGAGTGATAAAACTCTGGCTGCAGGGGCATAATTAGAATTCATAGGGCCCCATAGTAAAATGAGACATTGTCCCACCACCTAATGGCAATAAAGTAAAATAGCAACATAAGTGGAAAAATTAAGGTATAAATAATACAGAGAAAATACCATTAATCCCCTTTGGTAATAAACAGGTAAGAGGTAACCCTAGATATAAGTGCCCAGCATTACATGACAAAAAGGGAAAACTACTAGAAAGACCAAAATGCCTCCAGGCAGAAAAGATATTAAAATATAACTTTTATTAATATCAATAAAAAGGAACCTATATAGTCCCTACTAAACCCTACACAATATGCCTACCACAAATACGGGGTAACCGCCCCTATAAGGGCGACCCCATCCAGGAACATAACCTACAAGTCCCTAAAAAACTCTAGTATGCAGCAAAACACAAAGACTTCAGCAAAATAGGTACGTAGAACCGATGTAATAAAAACGTAGAAACTTTAATAACTTCTCCATTAAAACAGACTTTAACCCGTCATTCACAGTATGTCCTTCATGTAAACATATGAAAAGCATCAACTCATGCAAAGTAGTGCAAACACATCTATTAGAGATGAGAGTAAGAAGTCGTTTGGTGAAACGTCAGTGGTGCGACATTTTGCCACTGCAAAATATGGAGTATCGGAATTACGATGGTGCGTGCTGGAAAAAGTTGTGTGTGAGGATTAAATACAAAGAAGTGTATTGGATCGTTTCATTAGAGTCACTCACTCCAAAAGGGTTAAATGAAAATCTCAATCTAAGGGTGTTTCTCTAAACTATGTTAAATCTCTATATGCTCTAGGTATCGCTAAGTCTCTTTGCTCTGTGAACTGTTTGTCCTGTTTTTTTTATTTTTTTTTCAATTGTATATAAGAGAGGCCAATACCTGTGATCGACATGCTTGAGGAAGGGGAGGAGCTATCCCCAAAACGTCCACGAGTTATTCAGTCTTACTCGATTGTCGGCGTCTCCTCGCTTCCCTGCCCTGGGAGCATGCCATGCCGCATCAAAAACGCTGAGTATCTGCTTTTCATATGTTTACATGAAGGACATACTGTGAATGACGGGTTAATGTCTGTTTTAATGGAGAAGTTATTAAAGTTTTTACGTTTTTATTACATCGGTTCTATGTACCTATTTTGCTGAAGTGTTTGTGGGAGTGGAGATCCCTTGAATTGGAACCGTGTTTAGCTCTACTCGGCAACATTGTAGAAAGAAAGGCTATTGAATATATAAGCAAAACACAAAGACGCCCAAGAAGAAGCGCCTCAATGTAATCAACGCAGAAGCCAAAATACAGACACACACTGTAAATATAACAAACACTGTGATAGCAAAGGAGTGATAAAACTGTGGCTGCAGGGGCATAACTAGAATTCATAGGGCCCCATAGTGAAATGAGACGGGGAGCCACCACCTAATGACAACAAGGTAAAAGAGCAGCAGAAGTAGCAATAATTAAAGTATAAATAATACCAAGAAAAAAGCAGTAATTCCCTCTCGTAAGAAACAGATAAAAGGTAACCCTAAATACAAGTGCCCGGCATTACATACCGAAAACAGAAAACTACTAGAAAGATCAAAATGCCTTCAGGAAGAGAGATGCTGAAATATAACTTTTATTAATAATAAAAAGGAACCTATAAAGTCCTTACTCAACCCTACACAAAATGCCTACCACAAATACTGGGTAACCGCCCCCATAAGGGCGACCCCATCCAGAAACCTAATCCTAGTATACATGAAAACACAAAGACGCACAAGAAGAAGCGCCTCAATCTAATCAACGCAGAGGCCAAAATACAGAAATGCATACACACAGTGTAAATATAGCAAACACTGTGATAGCAAAGGAGTGATGAAACTCTGACTGAATGGGCATTACTAGAATTCATAGGGCCCCATAGTGAAATGAGATGGGGCCCCACCACCTAATGACAATAAAGTAAAAGAGCAGCATAAGTGGAAAAAATTCAGGTATAAATAATACCGAGAAAAAAACACTAATCCCCATTCATAATAAACAGGTTAGAGGTAACCCTAGATACAAGTGCCCGGCATTACATACCGAAAACAGAAAAAACTACTAGAAAGATCAAAATGCCTTAAGTCAAAGAGATGCCATAATATAACTTTTATTAATATCAATAAAAAAGGAACCTATATAGTCCTTACTCTACCCTACACAAAATGCCTACCACAAATATTGGGTAACCGCCTCTATAAGGGCGACCCCATCCAGAAACCTAACCTACAAGTCCCTACAAAATCCTAGTATGCAGCAAAACACAAAGACGTAAATGTAACAAACACTGTGATAGCAAAGGAGTGATAAAACTCTGGCTGCAGGGGAATAACTAGAATTCATAGGGCCCCATAGTGAAATAAGACGGGGCCCCACCACCTAATGACCATAAGGTAAAACAGCAGCATAAGTAGCAATAATTAAATTTATAAATAATACCGCCATATAGAGAACCTACATAGTAGAGCTGGAGAGCAGAAAGCCCCCAACTACTTGTTAGTTTAAAAAAGGAACAATGTTCTTGTACCTGATTGGGCCGACTCAATCTCTGGGCCCTATTGCTGTCGCTATGGCTGCTAGGGCTATAGTTACGCCCATGTCTGGCTGCCTAGATCTACTACTAGAGGAGATTACCGGAAGCTTTTCATACATTGTACTTCAGATAACAGGATACAGTCACTTCTTAGCTCCTCTGGTGGGAGCAGGTCCTTGTCTTTTTACTGTGTAACTTCAAGCTTCTATTTGCATTTAAAGGGATTGTCTCGCTACAAAGAATAGCTTTCAAAATGTAGGGAACACAAAATAAAGACATTTTCCAAATATATTGCTCATCTGTTTTTGTTAAGGAACAACACGTGAATTTATGACCTCCCTGGCTATTTCTGTTCCCACAGTGACCGACCTGTGTACAGCACTCCCCCTTGCTGTTTGTTCTATGTGATAGCAGTGAGAGATGTCATCACACAGGTCGCTGCAGCTCTGTGCTGGTTGGCAGTAAAAAGTTTGATTTATCTAAAGTAAACAGCACTAATTAGGGCTTTTGTTTGAGGGATCAGATAAAAACTCCTCCTAGCAGTTCTGGAGAACTTCTGAGCTAACTTAAACTAATTAGCAGAATGAAAACACAGAGTTGAATACACCTTGGAGCTGTATGCTAATTACAGTCAGTCTGACCAGGAAGTGACAGAGTATTTCTTTCATGCATCCTATGAAACTCTGTAGGGAGACAACCACTTTAAGGCTCGATGGGGGGGATATAGTCACTTAGGGGACTGCTTGCACCTTTCAGCAAATACAGCTACTTACAGGTTGGTATTGGAGAAATACAGTTGTCAGCATAGCAGCAGCTGGTGTTTTTGGCAATGCTCTTCTGAGTGGAGGTGATGACCCCCGCAGTGTTACACTCCGACGAGAAGCCGCACCGTTTCATCATCTGCGCCGTTTTCTTTCCTCCTGTTCCATAGAATCATCATGATTAAAAGTTTGAACCAAGGAAAACCAACATTGGATCGATTACAAATATCAGACATTGATACATTCAGCCTTTAAAGGGGTTTTGCCACGATGTAATGTTGACGTGGGATCCTCCAAAATGGATATTTAATCACTTTTCTAAATATATGTGATTACAAAAATTGCAGCCTGAGAGAGCTACAGGCTGCCTTACCTGCCCTTAGTTACTTAAAAGCTTCTATTAGATACGACCAGGCAGAGCTGCTGGCCAGGCTTGCCCAGAGCACACTTCTTATATGATGAGAGGGAGCTGAAGAAGCTTTCAAGGCACCGGGTAGAAATATGTTGTGTTTTGGATACAGAATCCACTAGTTGTAGTGTGATTATCTGAGTAGATCCCTGCTTTATCTGATGACAGGGAACATGAAGAAGCTCTCAAGCTGCTGTGGAGAAAGGTGTTGTCTTTTGTATACAGAATCCACTAGTTGTAGTTTATTTGAGTGAACATTTCATACGATCCCTTATGCAGCTCTGTGCTCTGGCTGTGTCTCTCTCTCTCAGCTCAGCGTGGCTTGTTTACATTTGATTCTTAGCGGATAAGGCACGTCCTGGCAAAACCCCTTTAACCCTGATGTTGTTTAATAAGAAATAAAAAGGTAGATTCAAAAGTTACAACCATTTTCCAACATCTTCACTCAATGCTGAGCTATAAACTAACGTCAAAGACCCAAATTCTAAGGCGACAAAGCTGAGAAGCTGTGATGCCAAAATATTTCCTTCCAATTCCTGTCGGCTGAAGTCTCGTAACGGAGAAATTCAAGCCTTAGAAAACTTTAAACATTAGCTGAAAGCTCCTCTATACTACACTACACAGCAGAGCTGACAGATCCTCTATGCTACACCACACAGGAGAGCTGACAGATCCTCTATACTACACCACACAGGAGAGCTGACAGATCCTCTATACTACACCACACAGGAGAGCTGACAGATCCTCTATACTACACCACACATCAGAGCTGACAGATCCTCTATACTACACCACACAGGAGAGCTGACAGATCCTCTATACTACACCACACAGGAGAGGTGACAGATTTCCCCTTATACTAAACACACAGGAGAGCTGACAGATCCTTATATACACCACACAGGAGAGCTGACAGATCCTCTTACTACACCACACAGGAGAGCTGACAGATCCTCTATACTACACCACACAGGAGACCTGACAGATCCTCTATACTACACCCCACAGGAGAGCTGACAGATCCTCATACTACACCACACAGGAAGCTGACAGATCCTCTGTACTACACCACACAGGAGGGCTGACAGATCCTCTATACTACACCACACATGAGAGGAGACAGATTCTTTATACTATACCACACAGGGAGCTGAAAAGATCCTCTATACTACAACACCAGGAAGATCCCCTATACTACCACACAGGAGAGTGAAGATCCTCTATACTACAGCACACAGGAGAGGAAGACAGATCCTCTATACCCCACCACCAGGAGAGGAGACAGATCATCTATACTACACACACAGGAGACTGACAGTCCTCTATACTACAGCACACAGTAGGGGCTACAGATCCTCTATACTAACCACACAGGAGAGCGGGCAGATCCTATATATTACACCACACAGGAGAGCTGACAGATCCTCTTTACTACACACCAGGGGAGTGACAGATCCTCTTATACAGAACAAGGAGGGGCTGACAGATTCCTCTATACTTACACACACAGGAGAGAAGACAGATCCTCTATACTACACCACACAGGAGAGGGGGACAGATCCTCTTTTACTACACCACACAGGAGAGGAGACAGATCTCTATACTACACCACACGGAGAGAAGACAGATCCTCTATACTACACCAAAAGGGAGCTGACATTTCCTCTATTTCTACACCACACAGGAGAGGAAAACGTCCTTATACTACCCACACAGGAGAGCTGACAGATCCTCTATACTACACTGATCAGGAGAGGAGACAGATCCTCTATACTACACTGATCAGGAGAGGAGACAGATCCCCTATACTACACCTCAGAGAAGAGGAGACAGATCCCCTATACTACACCAACAGGAGAGGTGACAGATCCTCTATACTACACCACACAGGAGAAACTGACAGATCCTCTATACTACACCACAAAAGGAGAGGAGACAGATCCTCTGTACTACAACACACAGGAGAGTGACAGATCCTCTATCTACACCACCCTGGAGAGCTGACAGATCCTTATATTCACCACACGGAGAGCTGACAGATCCTCTATACTACACCACACAGGAGAGCTGACAGATCCTCTATACTGACCCCACAGGAGAGCTGGGCAGATCCTCTATACTAACCACACAGGAGAGGAAACGATCCCCTATACTACACCAACAAGGAGAGGAGACTGATCCTCTATACTACACCACACAGGAGAACTGACAGATCCTCTATACTTCACCACACAGGAGAGGAGACAGATCCTCTATACTACACCACACAGGAGACAGATCCTCTATACTACACCACACAGGACAGATCCTCTATACTACATCACACTGGAGGCGGACAGATCCTTATAAATACACCCACAAGAGGAGACAGATCCTCTATACTTTACCACACAGGAGAGTGAGAGATCCTCTATACTACACCACATAGGAGAGGAAACAGTCCTCTTACTACACCACAAGGAGAGGAAACAGATCCTCTATATCACCACACAGGAGAGGGACAGATCCTCTATACTACACCACAAGAGAGGGGACAGATCCTCTATACGCACCACACAGCAGAGCGACAGATTTCCCCTATACCCCAGCAACAGGAGAGGAGACAGATCCTCTATACTACACCACACAGGAGAGGAGACAGATCCTCTATACTACCACACACTGGAGGCGGACAGATCCTCTTATATAACCACACAGGAGAGGAGACAGATCCTCTATACTACACCACAAAGGAGAGCGGGACAGATCCTCTATATTTCACCACACAGGAGAGGTGACAGATCCGATTTTCTTCACCACACAGGAGAGGGGACAGATCCTCTATACTACACCACACAGGAGAGGGGACAGATCCTCTATACTACACCGCACAGGAGAGGAGACAGATCCTCTATACTGCACCACACAGGAGAGCTGACAGATCCTCTATACCACACCACACAGGAAGGAGACAGATCCTCTATATTACACCCCACAGGAGGAGACAGATCCTCTATACTACACCAAAACAGGAGAGAAGACAGATCCTCTATATTACACCACACAGGAGAGGAGACAGATCCTCTATACCACCCCTCACAGGAGATCTGACAGATCCTCTATACTTCACCACACAGGTGAGGAGTCAGATCCTCTATACTACACCACACAGGAGAGCTGACAGATCCTCTATACTACACCACACAGGAGAGAGACAGATCCTCTATACTACACCACACAGGAGGGGAGACAGATCCTGTATACTACACCACATAGGAGGGGCTGACAGATCCTCTATTAACACCCACAAGAGGGGAAGACAGATCCTCTATACTACACCACAAGGAGAGGAGACAGATCCTCTATACTACACCACAAGGAGAGGAAACGATCTCTTTAACACCCAAAAGGAGAGCGACAGTCCCCTATACTACACCACACGGAGGGCAGGGTCCTCTATACAACACCACACAGTATAGAGACAGATCCTCTATACTACACTGCACAGGAGAGCGGACAGATCCTCTATACTACACCACACAGGAGAGCTGACAGCTCCTCTATACTACACCACACAGGAGAGGAGACAGATCCTCTATTCTACACCACACAGGAGAGCTGACGTCTCGATACTACACCACACGGAGAGGAGACAGATCCTCTATACTACACCAACAGAAGAGCTGACAGATTTCCCCTAACTACCAAACAGGAGAGCTGACAGATCCCCTATACTACACCACATAGGAGAGCTGACAGATCCTCTATACTACAGCACACAGGAGAGCTGACATTTCCTCTATACTACAGCACACAGGAGAGGAGAAGATTTTTATAAAATACCCAATCCACCAGGAGAGGAGACAGATCCTCTAATAATACACCACACAGGAGAGCTGACAGATCTCAATACTACACCACACAGGAGAGCTTTACAGATCCTCTATACTACACCATACAGGAGAGGAGACAGATCCTCTATAATGCACCACACAGGAGAGGAAACAGATCCTCTATACTACACCACACAGGAAAGGAGACAGATTCTCTATACTACACCACACAGGAGAGGAGACAGATCCTCTATACTACACCACACAGGAGAGGAGACGATCCCCTTTTCTACACCACAAAGGAGATGAGACAGATCCTCTATACCACACCCCCACAGGAGAAAGGGGACAAAATCCTCTATAATACACCACAAGGGAGGAGACAGATCCTCTTACTACACCACACAGGAGAGGAGACATATCCTCTATACTACACCCCAACAGGGAAAAGCGGGCAGATCCTCTATACTACACCACACAGGAGAGGAAACAGATCCTCTATACTACACCACACAGGAGAGGAGACAGATCCTCTATACTACACCACACAGGAGAGGGAGAAAAATCTCTTTTAATACACCCACAGGGAGCTGACAGATCCTCTATACTACACCACACGGAAGGAGACAGAGCCCCTATACTAACCACACAGGAGAGGAGACAGGCCTTACTTACACCACACAGTAGAGGAGACAGTTCCTCTATACTACACCCCACAGGAGAGGAGACAAAATCCTCTATACTACACCTACAGGAGAGCTGACAGTCTCTATAACTACCCCCACCCGGAGAGGGACAGAATCCTCTATTAAATAAAACCCCACAGGAGAGCTGGGCAGATCCTCTATACTACACCCCACAGGAGATAGACAGATTTCCCCTATACTACACCAACGGAGAGGAGACAGATCCTCTATACTACACCACACAGGAGAGGTGACAATCCTCCATACTACACCACACAGGAGAGTGACTGATCCTCTATACTACACCACAAGGAAGGAGACGTCCTCTATACTCACCACACAGGAGAGCTGACTGATCCTCTATACTTCACCACACAGGAGAGGGACATTTCCCCTTTACTACACCCCACAGGAGAGGAGACAGATCCCCTATACTACACCAACAGGAGAGCTGACAGATCCTCTATACTACACCACCACAGAGAAAAATACAGATCCTCTATACAACCACACAGGAGACCGATCCTCTATACTACACCACACAGGAGAGGAGACAGATCCTCTATACTACACCACACAGGAGACAGATCCTCTATACTACACCACACAGGAGAGCTGACAGATCCTCTATACTACACCACACAGGAGACAGATCCTCTATACTACACCACACAGGAGACCGATCCTCTATACTACACCACACAGGAGAGGAGACAGATCCTCTATACTACACCACACAGGAGAACTGACAGATCCTCCCATACACACCAAACCAGAGAGAGTGACAGATCCTCTATTACTTACAACACAAGGAGACGGGCAGATCCTCTATACTAACCACACGGAGAGGGTACAGATCCTCTATATTTCACCCCACAGGAGAGCTGACAGATCCTCTATACTACACACACAGGGAGGTGACAGATCCTCTATACTACACCACACAGGAGAGGAGACAGATCTCATACTACACCACACAGGAGAGGAGAAGACAGATCCTCTATACTACACCACACAGGAGAACTGACAGATCCTCTATACTACACCACACAGGAGAGCTGACAGATCCTCTATACTACACCACACATTAGAGAGACGTATACATTACCTCCCATATGTGGACTTTGAAATAATAGTCAAACATGCATCATTTGGAGGGCTCTCACATTTTTCCCATTGGGTCAACACCCCCTGCATTGCTTGCATATCAAATAATTAGCTGTAAGAAAAGGAATAAATGCTCAAGGCTAACCTATCAGTACGTGTTTGCAGTGTGGGGAGAACATGGGGAGAATATACAAAATCCGTGCAGATATTGTCCCTGGTAGGATTTGAACCCAGGATTCCAGCGCTGTAAGGCAACAGTGCAAACCACCAAGCCACTGTGCTGGACTGTGCTAACCACTCAGCCCGCATGCTGCACTGTAATAACCACTGAGCCCCCGTACTGCACTGTAATAACCACTAAGGCATTGTGCTGCACTATGCTAACGACTGAGCCACTGTGCTGCACTGTGATAACCACTGAGCCCCCATGCTGCACTGTCATAACCACTGAGCCCCCCTGCTGCACTGTGCTAACCACTGAGCCCTTGTGCTGCATTCTGTTAACCACTGAGCCACCATTCTGCACTGTAATAACCACTGAGCCCCTATGCTGCACTGTGCTAACCACTGAGCCCCCATGCTGCACTGTAATAACCACTGAGCCCCCATGCTGCACTGTAATAACCACTGAGCCCCCGTACTGCACTGTGCTAACCACTGAGCCCCCATGCTGCACTGTAATAACCTCTGAGCCCCTTTCTGCCCTGTAAAACCATGAGGCCCCCATCTCACTGTAATAACCCTGAGCCCCCCCTCTGACTGTAATAACCACTGACCCCTTGTGTTTGCTTTCTGTTAACACTGAGCCACCATTCTGCACTTGGCTAACCAGTGAGCTTCCAAGCTGCACTGTACAAACCCGGGAGTCACGTGCTTACTGTGCAAAACCATGAGCCTTTGTCTTGCCGGGTGTAAACCACTGAGCCACCATGCAGTACTGTGCTAACTATTGAGCTATCACTGAGTCCCCATGCTGCACTGAGTCACCATTCCACAATGTGCTAAACATTGAGCCACCATGCAAGGGTAAATTTTTATGTAGGGTACATTATCTGGATCTATGTACTTAAAGGGGTTGTCTCGCTACAAGGATTTCTGCTTTTTATGTTATAGATCTTGCAAAAACAAGTTACTTTGTAATATGTGTCCATTAACAGTGTCCTACCTATTCCTAGATATCCCCTCTTGTATGGGCTGCCTCAGCTCCTCAGGTCGCTATAGCTACAGTCCTGTTTTATCTCTCCTGATAGGCTGTCAGCACTGGTTGCTATAGCTACAGACCTGTTTTATCTCTCCTGATAGGCTGTCAGCGCTGGTTGCTATAGCTATAGACCTGTGTCATCTCTCCTGATAGGCTGGCAGCACTGGTTGCTGTAGCTACAGACCACGCTTTTACTGCAGCCTAATAGAAGCCAGTAAACACGCCCCTGAATTCAAAGTGAGACCAAGAAAACAGGACTGAGGTGAGATGAACTGATGTAGTGAGACAACCCTTTTAAATGTGCATATGTCTTCACCTTTATAAACCTTTCCCATGTTTGCCCTTAAAAGTCAGCATGCAATTTAATGTACCAAATATCTAATAGCAAAAAAGGAAAACTCACCCACTGGCAAAGAGCTTGTTGCGCTCGCCTTTTTGCATTGTGTTTTTGCAAATGGTGAATTAGGTTCGTTACGATAAAATTCCCTAATTAAAGGTCTCACATAGCAATACGCATAAGAGGCACAGCCAGCCATGAACTCTTTTTGACTCTTGGCTTCATGGATAAAATAAAAAAAAAAAAAAAGGATTTGTCATTGAAGATGAAGCAAGGAAGAAAAAAAAAATAGTAAAATATCAATATGGCGGCCGGGATTTACAGCTTATGAACTCAAAACAATACGTCTCGTCCCCGCTGCATTTCATGGCGAAGTGCGGCTCATATTCAAGCCTTTGGAGGGAGGAAGCGGCCGGGCAGAGCATTCCATTCAGGGTGTTATTTTCTGGGGGCACTAAAACCAAAAAGTAAAAAAAAAAGTGTTATTAAACCATATAAAAAATAAATGTACAGAGACCGACAGTCGTCCTCTATGGTTAATTCATAGTTCTACATTGCTTAGGATTTCTATATAGTTACTAGTCACTATTCATGGGAACATCAATAATTAAAGGGGTTTTGCCACCATCTCATCTCATACCTCCTGCATACAGCTCTTCAGCTTTGTGTGCTCAGAAGGGGGGCGTGTGTTATTTGTTTAACTTGCAGATCATGTGACCCTGCAAGATGACATCACCAGGCCTTTCCTCTCTTTAGTCAAAGAAAGGTCTGTTTATGTGTAGAACTGTAAGTAGCTACATTGTAGCTCAGAGGTAAAATTTTTGCCTCCAGGCACAAGGGTCCTCGGTTCAAATCCCTGCAGAAACCAAACCTGTGGATTTTATTTCTCTTTATCAATGCACAGACCTGATTGAGGTTTCTTTTTTTTTATTTGCACTGTTTGACTAATTACTAAGGAGGACAGAGAACGGGAGTAGAATGACAGCACCTGGGGTTTGAACACTCAGTAGACTACTTTCATGACACTGGTCTAATGTCCATTCCTTGTGTTCTTTAGCCCAAAAAAGTCTCTTCTGCGTGTTGCCTGTCCTGAGCAGTGGTTTCCTAGAGTTTTTTGGGCTAAAGAACACAAGGAATGGACATTAGACCAGTGTCATGAAAGTAGTCATGAAAATACAGAAAACTCTTGGAGTGAGAAGGTGTGTCCAAACTTTTGGTCTCCACTGTACAAGTGACCAAATTGTATAACAGTGCTATACAATTAATGTTGCATAATGAAGTGGTTTCAAGCCCGTAATCTTAGGCTTTGACAGCAGATAATACCTGTCAATGGTCTCTCACAGATAGCACATAAGCCTCTTCCTTCTCCCTGCACTTATCTCCATTCTCTGAACTGTTTTCTATCTTGATGAGTTTTTCAGGTAATCTTTTGTTGTCTGTGGAGGAGTTTCATGCTATTATCACACAGCACCAGAGAACAAGTCCTTTAAGATCCACCCAAAATACCTACATGCTGGGAGCGGTATCCTGCAGTCATCTGTAGCGCAACAATCACTGCTGAATCGCATTATATGCGTTGGTGATGAGATTTTGCCACTAAATGTACAAGCTTTGTAATTCCAGCATTGTCTTCTGACAAAGTACTCAACATAATGATTGAGATGACTTTCCTTAACTGAGAGATGGAGGGGAAAAAATCATATGTGTTATATAAGTTACAAGTCCAATTTAAATTTTTGTTGTTTCTTTGTTTACAGTACAGTATACAATAACCCCGTTTAATATAGCACCCAAATTAAAGTTTTTTTTAATGTGTTAAATAACCCGCTATAAGGCGTCAAAATTTAAAATTTTCTTTAAAGGGTTTCCCAAATGAATGCAAAAATTCCCAATTCCCTCAATAAGGCCCAAATCCTTTGCTATTTTTGCCTTTCATGCAAAAGATTTTTTTAGCCCCTACAAGACTTCTTTTGCCCTACAAGGGGCCCAATACACTTTTACGGGGTAAACATGCTGTGTGCCCAAACAGATTTCAATAAGATGTTTAAAACACTCTATTAAAACTTTTTTTAACACCCCCAAGTTTTCCAAAAAACGGTTAATGCCCAAAAAAATCATGATCTTAAAAAGCCTGCTATAAGGTGCTTATTAACATAAAAAG
>JAODAL010034570.1:0-44084 GCA_025379985.1 Phyllomedusa bahiana
TAGTTTTTTGTGGATCTTGGGGGACACAAGCCCCCCAGCAAGATCTGAGCTGTCTGGCTCCTGCTAGACATACAAAAACTGAATAAAATTGAACAAAGAACAAAACATTTTTAAATTTTTGGTTTTGGGAAAAATGTTTTTTAAAACATCTGGAAACATTAATCAGTGGCGGGGGAGAATTTTTTTCTTGTAGGGTTAATAAAAGGCTCTGTTCCACAAATTCTTTCGGGGAAAAATTTTTGGCCCGGGATTTACTTTGCAAATACGTCTCCCAACTTTTACTTTATTTGCAACGTATTTACCTAAATTTCGCGTCGGAAATACATTCTCCCTTATTCACTATGGAATAATTTTTCAGACCGAAATCCTTTGCAAACCCTTGCAAATACCGGTCAAAGTTTGAGTTGTATTTACAATGTAAATCCGGGTCCAAAAATTTTCTCCCAAAGAATTCTGGGGAACAACCCCTTTTATTACACCACTACAAGAAAAAAATTCCCACAAAAATTTATTCCAAATTTCCTTTAAAATTACACAAATTTAATATAAAGTAACCCCACTTAAATGTTTTGGGGGCTGTTTCTATTTAAAATGCTTTCAGAATAACAACAAAATGCATTACAGCACATGCCCCTTTGCTAAAACCCTTTTTTTCCTCCAAGCGGGGGATTTCTTGTTTAAATATTTTATTTTTTTAAATAATTTTTTTTCTTCATTTTTCACACAGGTACACCCGCCCCAAGAGTTGTGGACAACAACCCCGGGGTACGAAACCATATCCAAAAAACCCGCTTGGATTCATCTCAGGAAACGTCCCCGGGAGGAATGAGGGGGCATGATGCCCCCCCGGGGGGGCTCTCCGTAAGTTAATTTATTATATTACAAATTGTTGTTTAATTTTCCCAAGGCATGTGATTTGAATTTGATTTTGATTTTTTTTACACTGGTCTTCCCACTTTTTGCCTAATGTGGTGCCCCACTCAAAACTTTGCCCGTTAAAAAAGGGTGACTTCAGGTCTTGGCCTCTCTGGTTGCAACAGTATGCCCCTTTTACAACGACAGGTTTGGTACGGGTAGCAATAAAAAATATTGGAAAGCCGACGTAAAAAAGCCGTGTCATACCCTTTTAAAACCTACCTAATTTCTTCCAATTTTGAGGATGTCAAAAAACGTTGGAAAACGGCGTGCCCGTTCTTTCAAGTGGCACCGTAAAGGGGGAGCGAAGTGGGGCCTCTCCCTCCTGTCGTCCAAAAGGGCACACGCGGAGACTGGTTTCTTTTATCGAAAGGGGGAACCCTCCCATAAGTACTTATTTTCGTGACATGTCTCTCATCTACAAAAATAAGATTTAATTTTTTGTTTTTTTTACTCCGGGGAAATCAGACAATTCCCTTTCCAGCCGATTTTCCCCCCAAGATCTGGTAACATCACGGGGGGGAGAGTGACCCATCCCCCTTCCCGGATCCGGCCACAAAGAAGGGGCGGGAGAAGAAGAAAGCTCCCGGGGACCCGGGGGGTGGGGCACACACGGGAAAAAAACGGCTGCAGCGGCCTGGGGCGCCACCCCGGGCTCACCTCACACAACGCCCGGGTTCCCCCACGCACTTTTCCCAAAACCTAGGGGAAGTCATAGGACCGCCGTAGGGGGGACAGAATAGGGAGAAGAGAACAAGTCTTCCTTCAAACGGGGGTCACCAGCAAGACGACGGACCATTTTGCAAGGGATTTTGCATCCGCCACCACCTTCGTCCCATCGTCATAAGTTTCAAATGTTATGTTTCGCCGGGGTTGCAGCCTGTAAACACCCCGGCCCCTCCCGGAGATTAAGGGGGGGTAAAAACGTCCCTGCGGTGGTTACCGCATGCCGGGTGAAACCTTTTTCCACCACACTTAAGAGAAGGTCTTGGGCGAAAATTTGCCCTTGAAGACCCCCTCTTTTTTTTGACCCCCCCCCCCGCCCAAAACCCACCATTTTTCCCGTCCCCCCACCACCCCCAAACTCAAGCCACTTACCACTCTCCACCCCCCCAGTACTGGGGGCACTTATGTAAAAAAATTGGGCCCCAATCCCCCAGCAGTGGGGACGAACCCCCTACCCAACCTCCAAAACCAAAAACACCACCACCCCCTTTTAAACAACCCCCCCTTTCCCTTTTTTCTGTCAAATTGCCCCCCCACAAAACACCAGTTTTGAAAAAATGTTACTTTTTTTGTGTTAGTGGTCTTTAAGGCAATTCCCCAAGACCCTGTTTTACATTCCTTTTATTTATTTTAGATTGTTTTATTTATTTATTTTAAATTAAATTAGTTTTAAAGAATTTTTTTATTATTTTTTTAAAAAATTAATTGTTGGCGGGGTTGGGAAAAGTTTTTTTAATCGGGTGGTGGGTGGGGGGGAATATTGATTTTGGGAAAGTTTTATAATTATTTTTTTTCATAAAAAGTTTATTTACAAGTTTACAATTGTTTGTGTCCATAAAATTTTGCTTTTTTAATGATATGTAGTTTTTTTTATTAAACCCAAAAAAGAATTTTTAATATTTGGGCAATTAAAAACCATTGGATTACTCCTATTAATTTCCCATATAAATAAAATTTTTACAAATAATTTAATTTTTCAGATCAACATCAATTTCTCAGACAAAACAAAACCACTGGAATCACAGGGGATGCCACGGGTGAAAAAAAATAATCCATGGTTTCTTCACCAATCAGGCATACTTTTCACGATACCTATCACTTAGAAACAGTCCAAAAACCGCTGGGGAAAAAAGGACAAAAACATACTAAAAACATTTTCATAAACCGAAAACAGCTGAAAAAAAAAGACCATTTGTGCCAAAACATCCAAAACAGCCAAAAACACTTGAAATGACGGCAAAAACAAAAAAATACCGGGCCGGTTTGGCCCCGGTATTTAAACCTGTTTTTGCGGCCGTCCCCACGGCTGCGGGGGGGCGGGTTTTTTTTCCCGATGAGCGAGAACACCCTCCCCCCCCCAAAGCAAACACATCTTCCATAGGGGAAACCGGACCAAGATTGGCTTCAACAAAATTGCCGGCGGGAAAACCCCCGACGGCAAAAACCGTCAGTGGGGACTGCTGCACAGGTTTGCATAGAGCAAAAATTGTGCTAATTTTCGGCCGGTTTTTTTACGTCTAAAAACCCCAAACCGGGTGAAAAACCTAAGGGCACCCCCACGGGACGGGTTTTTTTTTGGGCCCTTTTTCACCGGTTTTTCGGTTTTTTCAAACCGCCTTAAAAACCCGGGGAAAATGAGCACAATTGTGCTCTATGGAAAACCCGTGCAGCAGTCCCCACTGCACGGGTTTTTCGGACCGGCGACAAAACATTGAACATGCACAATCTTCCGTTCGGTTTCCGGACGGAACATGTGCATCTCAATGGGAAGGGGGAGGGGAGAGGGCTGTTCTCCGCTCATCGCGGAGAAAAGCCGCCCCCCCCCCCGCGGCCGCAGAGACGGCCGCAAAACCGGACAAATACCGGCCGGCAAACCGGCCAGTATTTGTCCACTGCCGTGTAAACGGCCCCTTAGGGCGCATCCACACAGCAGTGGACAAATACCGGCCGGTTCGCCTTTTCTCCGCGATGAGCGGAGAATAGCCCTCCCCTTCCCATAGACATGCACATATTCTGTCCGGTTTTCGGACGGAAGATTGTGCTTCTATAATGTTTTGCCGGCGGCTAAACCGCCGGGCGGAAAACCCGTGCAGTGGGGACTGCTGCACGGGTTTTCCATAGAGCACCATTGTGCTCATTTTCGGCCGGTTTTTCAGGCGGTCTGAAAAACCGCAAACCGGCCGAAAACCCGTGCAGTGGGACATGCCCTTAGGGCGCATCCACACGGCAGTGGACAAATACCGTCTGTTTTGCGGCCGTCCCCACGGCCGCGGGGGGGGGGGGACGGCTTTTCTCCGCGATGAGCGGAGAAGAGCCCTCCCCCCTCATATTGAGAAGCACATCTTCTGTCCAGAAACCGGCCGGAAGATTGTGTTTCTACAATGTTTTGCCGCTGGCCCGCCGGCGGCAAAACTGTCCGCCGGAAAACCCGTGCAGTGGGGACTGCTGCACGGGTTTTCCATAGAGCACAATTGTGCTCATTTTCGGCCGGTTTTTCAGGCGGTCTGAAAAACCGCAAACCGGCTGAAAAACCGTCCGAAAACATGGCCTTATAATGGATATACTGCTGGTTATTATGTACATATTGGTTAGCACAAGACGTAACAACTAGAGATCACAATTTTTGAACAACACTGGCATCTAGTGTGTCCACATTATAAATGTACCATGATACCTTAAGGCCATGTTCACACAGCTATTTCGCCATGGATTGGAGCCGTACTGCTCGCGGGATTTGCGCTTCAGTACGGCTCCAAACTGTGGATTCTGTCGCTCCTCCCCGCTGGGTGAATCCGCCGCGGGGGGAGAAAGTGACATGCGCATTATTTACGGCGCGTACGCACCGTAAATAATGCATTGTCTATGGGGCCGGCGAGCAGCGCCCCGCCACGCTCCCGCCCCTTATTCAAGCCGTAACTGCGGACGAAATCCGGCCCGCAATTACGGCTTGAATAAGCCGTGTGAACACGGCCTAACCGACAGCTTGAATTAACCCCTGATCGATCACTAATGTTCAAATTTGGAGAAAGTATTTGTCCTAAGGTGGTAGCTCTCCTAGCCACACATCTAACACCTGATTTAAAAATATCCTTATATGCAGGATCTAATTAGAGATGGACGAATTTCTCAAAAAATTGGTTCGGTCACTTCGCCAAATTTCCCGTCAAAAATAAATTCGGTCAGAATTACTTCGGGATGAATCGTGTTAAAAAACAGCTATTTCCAGGCTGCACAGAGCCTGCAGAGTGCTGTAGAACGTTGTGCCATGCTTATATATGCAGAGGGAGCTTGGTTTGGTCTTCATACAATGTTGTGCTTTAGTATGACACGCACATGACTGCCGCCGCTCTTAGAATCACTTCACTATAAAATTCCCTGGGCACTTAAGAGGGCAAAACTGAACAAAAAACTGAAGCGGGAATGTAGCCTGATAGTCATGCCAGCGAAAGCTGGAAAAAAACAAGCTGAGAGCTCAGGTGGCAACATTAGTGACAGAGTGTGGAGGTGACAGCAGCAGCCGCAGCAGCATGAGGTCAGACAGTGGCACAATGACATTCTGGAGGTGGCAAAAACAGGAATAGGCCACAGAGTGGCACAATGACAGAGAGTGGAGGTCATGGCAGCAGCAGCATGAGGTCAGACAGTGGCACAATGACATTCTGGAGGTGGCAAAAACTGTAGTACGCCACAGAGTGGCACAATGACAGAGTGGAGGTCACGGCGGCAGGAGCAACAGCATGAGGTCCGAGAGTGCCAAAATGTCACAGTGTTGAGGTTTCGGCTGCAGCCACAGCAGCTGCATGAGGTCAGCCAGTGGCACAATGACATTCTGGAGGTGGCAGAAACAGGAGTAGGCCACAGAGTGGCACAATGGCACAGTGTGGAGGTCATGGCCCCAGCAACAGCAGCGGCAGCATGAGGTCATAAAGTGGCACAATGACAGAGTGTGGAGGTGGGTGGCAATACCAGTCCCTTTGGTAAAGATGGCGGTAGGCTGATGGAGAAACTGCAACAGATGTGTGGCATCAGGCGGGTGGCGGCATCAAAAATAGTGACTGAGGCAGGTAGTTTGAACCCAGACTCATTTCTCACAGTTTGGGTGAGGCGTCATGGCTGAGTAGTCTGACGCCTAAGCATTGGTGTGTGGAAATCCTGGCCGATTCACGCCTGATTCATCTTGACAAAGGTCAGTCGTTTCACATTTCCGTGGACAAGGGGTTCTCCTTGGGGAACGATGGCCCCCGCCGCACTGAACACCCCCTCTGATGCCCACACTACTGGCGGGCAGAACAGCTTCTCCACTGCAAACTCGGCAAGTTGCGGGCCCCACATCCAGTTTGGCTGCCCAGTAGTCCCGACGATCTTCTAACTGGTGGCAGAGTGCTGTCCAAGTAGACCACCACCTGTTGGTTCAGGATCTGCTCCAGGTTTCTGCTGCTGCTGGCGACCCGCCCTCCCTCACACGTGTGAAGGGAAACTGCTCATCAGTGACTCCAGACTTTGGTTGCTGCTGATGGAGCTGGTACTGCCCCTACCCCCCCACCTTCCCCCAGCAGCCGTGGCAGTAGTACGTGAGCGCTGAAGAACCCCCCTGTCAGACCTGTCAGAGGAGGGACAATGCCGCACATAGGCAGCGGCCAACTGACTACGGAGGATTTCCCTATAGTATTTGAGTTTGTCCTCCCTCCCAGAAGCTGGGAAAAAGGCTCCCATTTTGGACCCGGGAGCGAGGGTCCAATAGGGTGGAGAGCCAGAAGTCATCCCTCTGCCATGGTGACTATTCGGCTGTCACTAGCCAGGCAAATCCGCATGCTGGGGCCATCTGCACAATGACTCCGAGGGGCTCCCTGCCTCCATCTCCACTGTATACTGCCACGCTGCTTGCGGGTCATCTGCCTCGTCTTCCTCATCTCCATCTACCACCTCCAGCTGCTCCTGCTCCTCCTCTCGTCACCTGGGTAGAAAATCCACTCATTTCACCAGACAATGCTTCTGCTCCAATGTCCTCCTCCTCCATTTCAGTCCCCACCGGACTCATTTTGCCGCGAGATGTAGTCGCCCCCTCTCCAGTCCCCTGCCCAGACAGATTTTTCCAGCATCTGTTCCAGGACATGAAGCAGTGGAATGACTTATTCATCCCGTAGTCCTGGCGACTGACATATATTGTCGCGAATGGCCTCAACAAACGGCAGGTGTCACGCATGAGCTGCCACTGGCTGATATCAAAGTTACACAGGGGAGTACTCCTGTCCGCCTGAATTATCAAAAATTTGTTAATGGCCTTTCTCTGTTCATACAGTCGGTCCAACATGTGCAGGCTGGAATTCCAACGGGTGGAAACATCGCATATCAGAGTGTGTTGGGGAGGCCGTTCTGCCGCTGCAATTCGAGAGGGTGTTCCCTGGCTTTGTAGGAATGGATAAGTGCAGGGCACAGTTTCCTGGCCATTTCAGAATCTGCTGAAGATCGTGGAAAAACTTCAGGAACCTTTTTAAAACCCAGATTGAACACAGGCGCCATGCAGGGCGCAGGGACCATCCCTCCTGGGTGCAGCGCGGACACCATTGTTCCTCCCATTGTCCGTCACCATGGTTCCGATTTGCAGTTGGCGGGGAGAAAGCCACACATCGTTTTTCTTGCTGCATGACGCGGAGCAGTTCCTCCCCTGTGTGACTTTTCGCCGAGGCAAGCCGGTGTAGAACTGCGTGACACCGCGTGCCCTACACCATGTGGTATGATGGAGCAGTACTTTGGGGCTGAGATGATGGTGGTGGTGGAGGAGGAGGAGGCGACATTGGCGCATGAGCAGCAGTTGACAACGTGGAGGAGAAAGCGGCATCTCTTGTCCAAGTTGTTTGGTGTGCCTGGGGAGGAAGCCCCATTCAACCCATGGGCCGTAAAGGACATGTACTGGCCCTGACCGTATTACAGCTCCAACGTCCGCGCTGCGTGCACCTTGGAACAAACCGATAAGCTCAAGGACTGGCCCCCCTTCTTCTACATATTATTGAAGTGCTGGTAACTGCCTTTTGGAAAAGAAATTATGGCTTGGGAAATCTCCATCTCGGCTCGGCACAAGCCATTAGTTCTCTGAAACGGTGCAGAGTCCACCATTTGAAAAGAGAGGGACTGCAGTACCAACAACTTGGACAGGAGCACGGTCAGGTTCTGCACCTTAGGATGGTTGGATGCATATTGTTGTCTCTTTGCAATCGCCTCGCTGAACGACTGCTGGCGCCATGAGTAGCGAGGAGCAGGAGCATCTGGACCGGGAGATGATGTCAAAGAGAAACAGCTCCCTTCTGCAGAGGTGGTGGGCCTTGATGGCTGCAAGCAAAGCGTGCCACTGGCGCTACTGTTGCTGCGGCAGCAGGATGGACCACCACATCTGAGCCACGTTTCTCCCAGGCCACCGGATGGTGATGCTGCATGTGTTGACGCAGTGCCGTGGTGCCAACGTTAGCTCCCTGGCCACGCTTCACTTTCTGCCTAAAGATTCTGCATATACACATATTCGGCTCCTCCGGTGTCTTAGCAAAGAACTGCCACACCGCCGAGTACTGATTTTAACCGCAACGCTCCGCACTGAGTGACTACTTACCAGCCGCCCCGCCTCGCTGAGCCCTGTGCCGCTACTTTCTTGGACTGCAAAGCGGGTTTTTTTACCCGTGGCCGCTTGGCTTTCCCCACCCCCACACTGCTGCTACCTGCTGACTCATGGCCACACAACCCACTTGCTGCTGTGCCGCTGCCTGACGCGCAAGCTGACGCCCTCTTTCCCGACGATGATGAAGCCCTTGCCTCACCCGGCTCCCAATTGCGGTCGGCTACATCATCATCTATTTGTGTTTCATCGTCACTGCTGTCCTCATCACCGTCTTTGTATGTAAAGGCTGACCCTCACAATATGACCTCCCATGCCACTCTCAACATCTATACTTTGCCGCCTACTGCAAGAAGCAGGGATATTGGCCCCATTACTTCGCTGCCAAGTAGCTGCTGACTGCCCTCCTCAAAATTTTTCATCCTCGCTATATAGTGGCGCTGAGCCCAGACCACATAGTAGATCCTGGCTGAGGGAACCGGGTGGACAGAGGCGGGCTGAGGGCAGGGGAGGGCCGCTGACACCGCTCCGGGCCATGCCAACTAATGGTTGTGTCTGACATTCCCACCGACTCCTGGCTGGGGTTGTCAGATGTCATATGGGAGGAAGTGGATGACCTAGTCATCCAATCAAGAACCGTTGGGTTGCTGAACAAAAAACAGGGCCGCTAGATGACAGCGCAGTTGGGGGCCTCACCGAGTGACCCCTGCTGCGAATGCCCCCCTTGCTGTGTGCGACCTGGGCCTGGAATGTTTGTACCTCTGCCACTCGCAGGTGAAGAGCCTGCCACCTCTCTGTCTGACATACTGTTTGTTCAAAATGTACAGACACTGTTTGATGAAGATATCTGTATATGATAAATACACACCCTGTATTTGACTCCAAAGAACCCAGTAACAAGCTTGGGTAACCCTTGGATATAAATTGCTCTCCCCAAATGGGCCCGGAAAAATTTACTTGTATGTGTCGTTTAAAAACTCTGTTATTTTACTGAATTAAAAGCACAAAACAGGCTTAATTAACATTCGGATATGAATTATGCTACAGGCAAAATGTCTTTTTTGGCGGTGAAAAAGACGTTTTTTTTTTAGTCACCACAGCAGCAGAACAACGCTTAATTAACCCCTGGATGTAAATTGCGCAAAAGAATTGAGCAACCAAAAACTACCAGCTTTGTAGCGTGTTACAATGGCGTGTATTTTAGGCTACACAGCAAGAGAAAAACTTGTAATTAACCTTCGGTAATGAATTATGCTACAGGCAAAATGTCTTCTTTGGCGGTGAAAAAGACGGTTTCTTGGAGTCACCACAGCAGCAGACGCTTAATTAACCCCTGGGTGTAAATTGCGCAAAAGAATTGAGCAGCCAAAAAATGAAGTGGTATTTGTATTGTAAAAACGCTGTTTTCTTTAAATGAATACAGCAGGGAAATGGCTTAGATCCCCTTGATATTCAATGTGCTGTACAGATAGCATTAAAATGTATATGCAGCTGCATGGACGCACACTGGGGCTTCAGATCCAATACCCCACAAAATCAGAAATAGAACATTAAGAGAAGCAGTCTCTGAGACAAGCTGAGACACCGCCATGTGCTCGCAGCCATTTTATCAATCAAAAGCACGCTTCGTTCACCCGAAGTCCCCCAAACCGACTTCGTTCCGAACCGAAGTTTTCCTGAAATTCAAAACGAATTCCACTTTGTTAGAATCAAATCGCCCATCTCTCGATCTAATGCCAATAAAGGAATATATTTATTAAAGATCCTGCATATATCTTTATAGTCCCTGCTGTACGTAATAGAGAAAGCAAGAGCTGATAACTGAACATCAGGCTTAGCCTTTGAATCCTTGACCTGAAGAAGACTATTTTGTTGTACACAATAAAACCATGTTTTTTTAAACTGCTACAACATTAAAAAAAATATATAAATTGGGTATCGCCACAATCGCATCATCCAGCAGAGTAAAAATAACGTCATGTGTACTGTACGGTGAGCGCTGTAAAAAATAAAAAAAAACACACTACCAGGATTGCAGTATTTTCTTCACCCTGCCTTCCAAAAACAGATTCAAAGGTGATCAAAAAGTCATGTGTCCCCCAAAAATGATACCTATAAAAACGTCAACTGAGGCTGGGAAGAACAAGCCCCTACACAGAAAGTCATGGCTCTCTGACTATGGAGATGTGTTTTCTTTTCTATATAAAAGTGTTTATTGTGTAAAAGCAGTAAACTTAAAAAAAAATACATATACAAATTGGGTATCG
Source organism: Phyllomedusa bahiana (assembly GCA_025379985.1). Classification (NCBI taxonomy): domain Eukaryota; kingdom Metazoa; phylum Chordata; class Amphibia; order Anura; family Hylidae; genus Phyllomedusa; species Phyllomedusa bahiana. The sequence goes on from JAODAL010034570.1 coordinate 10,513, forward strand.
CTGTAATTGTGTTAACCTGCTGAGTAAAGCTAGGATGTCATTTATACCACATGGTGATCGCTGTAAAAGAATGAAAACACTACTAGGATTGCTGTATTTTGTTAATTCTGCCTCAAAAAACCTTGATAAAAAGAGCGTCATATAAGGGTATATGTACACAGCGTGTTGAGTCTCTGGGAACATACGCTTTTCGATGTGTTTTTGGATTTTACACTGCTCGCAATGTAAAAAACGCATCAGCGTTCAGACGAGTGATCACCAATGCATGTTTAATTGCGTATTTCAGATCCGTTCCAAAAATTGTCATGTCAATTCTTGGTCCGAAAGACACAGCAGGAGCCATATAACAACGTATAGGGTGCGATCCTGCTGCATCCAACATGCCAATGGATCCGATTGCCAATGTGTTTCTGGATGCGATTTTCGGATCCAACAACGCAGTGTGAACATGCCCTAAACCCCATAATGGCACCAATGAAAACATCAAATCAACAAGCCCATAATCAGCTCCTTATCCAGAAAAATAAAAAAGTTATGGCTGTCAGACTATGGAAACAAATATTTTTTACAACCCATTTCTATTGTGTAGAAGTAATAAAACAAAACTATATAAAATGTCTATCATTGCAATTGTACTGACCACATACTAAAGTTATTCTGTCACTTATACTGCACAGCGACTGCTGTAAAAATGAAGCCCCATAAAAATGTTGGAACTGCAGATTATATGTTTTTAATTTTCATAGCCCTAAGCTAAAAAAACAAACAAACAAAAAAAAACAAACTATGGAACACCTGTGCACCCAAATTGCACAACACACCCCTAGATGAGATCCATGAGGGGTGCTGAATCCAAAATGGGGCGAATTCTGAATGGTTTCACCTGTTCTGGTACTTTGGGGGCTTTGTAAAGGAGACATGGCCCCACCAAAATCTGCGTTCCAAAAGCCAAATAGTGCTCCCTCCCTTGTATGCCCTGCCATGCATCCAAACAGCAGTTTACACCCACATGTAGGGTATTGTCATACTCGGATAAATAGTGTAATACATTTTGTGGTGCTGGTTTTCCAGGATTCCTTGTAAAAATTAAATATTTGCAGTTGAAATTGCAGATGGTTGAAAAAAAAAAATTTGTTCTTTTCACAGCCTAATGTTAGACATATATATATATTTTTTTAACATCTTGATATATTCCTTAAGGGGTATAGTTTCCAATATGGGGTATTTTTAGGGTTGTTTTTTTAAAGAGAACCTGTCGCATAGATTATGCCCCCCTTGCTAAGGACAGCACAAGCTAGTGTCAGACCTGCTGTTCCCAGCACTGTGTCCCTTTTTCTGTAAGATGCAGCAGTTTTAGAGCATTTACCCCTCAAATCTTATTCATGAGTAGGTGTTAGCCCCACCCACCAAAGGCTAGCCCCACCCACTGACAGTTATTCACATGTTTCTACCTATTCAAAGTAATAGGTTTATCAGTTGAGGTGGGCGGGGCTAGCCTCAGGTGGGCGGGGCATAGGAAAAAAATTACGTCGTTTGACTTTTCTGGCTGAAAACTGCAGATTTGAGCATTAAATACACGAAAACCACTGCACTTTACAGAATAAGGGACACAGCACTGGAAACAGCAGGTCTGACACTAGCTTGTGCTGCCCTCAGCGATGGGGGCATAACCTATGTGACAGGTTCTCTAAGTTTTACGACTCTTGGGTGTCCACAAACCTGAAATGGCACCTAAAGAAGATTGGAACAAAAATGAGACCCTCAGAGTCCGGTAGGTGCTCCTCCTATTCTGTGGCTTTTGGTGGAGCCAAATAGTGCACTAGGGCCACAGATGGGATCTCTCTAAAAAAGGCCGAATTGGAAGAATCGATGTTGAGTTGCAGTTCCCTGGTCACGTTTACCTCCACATTTAATTTCTTTGCAACACCTATTGGGTTAATAAACTTCCTAAATGCTGTTTTGAATACTTTAATAGGTGCAGTTTCTTTTCACTCCCTGAGATGTTGTAGTCTGAACAGGCTCCTAGAGAGGTAACATTTTAGTGTTAGGCCATGTTCACGCGGCTTAAAATGGGCCGTATTTCGGTCCGTAATTACGCGCCGAAGTGCGCCAATTACGGGCCGAAAACGGCCCGTTCATTATGGTAATTCATAGTTCTCATAGAGAACTATGGATTACGTCTCCTCTCCCCGCCCGGCGAAGCCGCCGGGCGGGGAGATAATTGACATGTGAATTACTAGCGGCGTATACGCGCCGCTATCAGTGATTGTCTATGGACCCGCAAGTGCCGCCCCCCGCTCACTCCCCCACTCCCGTCCACACGGCGTAATTGCGGGGCGTAATTACGCCCTGCAAATACACCGTGTGAACATAGCCTTAGGAACTCACCTGTGCTGGGATCCCCTTGACGCAATTGGGAGGTGAGCTTAAACATTTTTGATCAAAACTGTGAACTAAGAATCCCCGGTTTTCATAATTCCTTAGCAGTAATGCATTTTCAAAAAATTCCTATATGTCTTTGATGTTTTACTTAGTTTTGAGTGTGCCACTGATATTTGGAATGGATGTATGCTATTGCCTTGCCAGGGTGCACCTATGCTTACGTTTTTTAAAAAAAAATGCTTTTGGATATGCAGTCAAATAAAGTTTTTGTATTGGGTTAATAAACTTCCTAAATGCTGTTTTGAATACTTTAAGAGGTGCAGTTTCTTATATAGAATCATTTATGGAGGTAACAGGCCCCTCAAAGTCACAACAGAAATGGTCTCTAAAAATCCACTTTGCAAATTTTCTTGAAAATGTGAAAAACTACTCAAATTTCTAAGCCCCCTAATGTCATTAAAAAAAAACCACGACATTTACACCCAGAAATTTTTTATCTTTGAAAACGGCAAATTTTTCAAAATTTTCACAATATTTAGATATTTTCACAAATAAACAAGGATTGTATGGACCAAAATTTCTTACTAACTGAAAGCACAATGTGAGAAAACTGTTTCTGAATCACATGGATAGGTAAAAGTATCCAAAAAAGTTATCACAAATTGACAAGTCACATTTCTAAAATGGGGCTGTCAAGGAGGTCAAAACTGGGGTTCAAAAATATATCTGGGGTATAATGAGTAGTATCCAATTCGGCAGTACCCTATCTGTGACCACAATCCCCACGGCTGGAGTTTCGATAAAGATTAATATATTATTGAAGCCCCAGCCATGGAGACCGTGTATCTCTTTATATATGGATAACTGTTAATCCATTAGAAGGTCTGGACAGAAACCTGTTATCCATGTTGGCAGGAGGGTTTGATTCCAGCAAAGGAGTAACTGCTCTTTATCTTATATTTTTGACTACCCTAGATGTTCGTGTAAACTGCTGTTTGGGCGCATGGGATGGTGCACTATTTGGCTCTTGGAACACAGATTGATAGGTGCCATGCTGCATTTGCAAAGCCCACAAGTACCAGCGCAGGTGAAACCTTCCAGAAGTCGCCCCATCTTGGAATCAGCACACCTCAGAGAATTCATCTAGTGGGGTGTATTGTGCATTTTGGGCCCATGGGTGTTTCACAGTTTATTTAGCATTGGGCCGTGAAAATGGGGAAAAATAAACAGTGATCACCTTAGATGGTAACCTGGCTCTGGTGTGTTGGGTACTGGGGTAACAGTTGGTGTCAGCCTTGGGTGACAAGAAACACTGTTGGGATATTGCAAAAAAGTTAAAACTCTATTCCTCCATCACAGCAGGATGATATTTTGACCCATATCCAGGTCTTTAATCAGCATGGTCATGGGTTGAAATGTCACAATGAAGGAATAAATTTTTTTCAACTTTTTTGCCATACCCCAGTTATGCTGCTTTTTGGATTTTCTGGATTTGAGGTACTGGCCCTTTGGGTTCAAGGGTGAGGATCTGTGCAGCATGGATTTATTTTTTCTGCTGGCTGACACAAAGCCCAAGCGCTAGCAATGGAGAGGTGTCTGTCAGATGCCTTCATTACCAACAATGGAATACAAATTTTAACTGAAAAAAAATGTAATAAAAACTAATTTAACCCCTTAAGGACCTGGCGTTTTTTTTGTTGTTGACACGTTTGTCTTTCCCTCCTCACCTTCCCAGAGCCATAACTTTTTTATTTTTTCACCTACATAGACATATGAGCTTTTAATTTGCGGGACAAGATGTACTTTCTAATGGTGTTATTCACTGTTCTATAGAATATACTGGGAAACCGCAAAAAAATTCCCAGTGGGACAAATTGTGAAAAAAAAACGTATTTTCGCCATGTTTGTGGGTGTTTTGCTTTTACGGTGTTCAATCTTCGGTCAATACAATGTGTTATCTGTATTCTACAGGTTGATCAGCATCTGGCAATACCAAACATGTAGGGTTTCCGTTATGTTTTGGTACCATAAAAAAATTCTAAACTTTCTATTTATAAAATTTGCACCGTGGCACCAGTTTGTGCGACCAATAACTTTTTTGTACCAACACCTACGGACGTCAGTGAGGCGGCATTTTTTGCAGGCTGAATTGTACTTTCTATCGCTAGCAGTTTGGAATGCATGCAACTTTTTTTTATCACTTTTATGCCATTTTTTAAGTGACGTTAAGTGACCAAAAATGCAATTTCGGCGTTTGGAATATTTTTCTTCTACGGTGTTCAGCGTATGGGATAAATGAGGTTATATTTTTATAGATCAGACTTTTTTTGGATGTGGCGACACCAGATGTGTAACTTTTATTATTTAGTTTTTGTTTGTAAAATGGAGAAAGGGGGGTGATTTGAACTTTTAATACTTTTTTTTGTACTTTAAAACTTTATTTTTTTTTATTACTTTAAAACAAAATCCACCTGGGGTGCTTACCCTGGGTGGCCCGTCCCTCTTGGGTACATCAAGGCATTTCCAATCTTAACTGTTTTGACATTTTCCCATTCCTGTCTCGGAGGGAAGGGGGCAAACCAGGTTGGGAGTGAGGGGAGCCTTACAAGGGCTCCCCTGCTGGGGGTGTCTGTCGCTGCAAGTAGCCGGCATGCCGACACCCTGAAGAGGGGCCGGAAAACCGAATTTCTTCTTCAGACCCGCAGCCATCTTTGCTGTGGTGTTGCAGGTTTTAAACAGCGCGGCGTCGTCGCTCCGTTGCGCCGGGTACCCGGGCCGGGTGTTTTTTGGCATTGGCTAACCCCGTGGCGGGGGGGACGCAGACGCCCCCTGCAAAGCCCCTTAGGGACCCTGGGACGTACTCATACGTTCAGGTCCTTAAAGGGTTAAAGGGGTTCTCCTGGACTCTATTTTACAGATGTTTTTATTTGTTATAGAGCTCACAACTTAGAATAATTTTTATTGAGTATCAATGAAAAAATTCATTTACCTGTTCTGACATCCATTGATCACATGGACGTTTTGTTATCACTTAATGGGTGTGCATTGAAGTGGGTGTGACCTTAGCAGAGAAAAATCTGTCTGCTTCTAATGGCTCAGTCACTATGTAAACAGAGGTGCGAACAGGAACGTAATGTACAGAGTGGGAGGGTGTTATACACTAATGTGGACACATACAGTAACAACTATGTGTACATAGTGACTCGTCACTGCTAGAGTCTGAGTGACTTCATTATTGTGCACTGTATTTACCTCTTCTGATAGGAGGAGATGCCTTTTTGATAGATTTGCTAAATGAACCTTTTCACCTGGTCAGAAGACTTGCATTGTGCTGAATATGTATTAGGACTAGTGTTGAGCAATTTTTATCGACAAAGTTGAAATTGGCAAGGTTTTTATGGTGATCGAAATTTCCAGATCATGCGATATTAAGGTTAAAATCTGAGCATCATCTATTAAGATCGCGCCTTTTTCGGCGCTTCCTGTAATTTTGGCGGCCAGCAAATCAATTACAGAATAGAGCAGGGTGAGATGTGTGTGCGACGTCATGACTGGGATGTGTATGGTTGCGATTGGCTGGAAAAATCACATGACCTCGTTTTACATAGAACAGCGTTTCCTGTTTCAGCCTCAGTGTCTCTCAGCATCTCATAGGGATAGGTCCTGCGCTCTGCAGTGGCCAACAGCTCAGCGAAAATTAGTCTATTTCTGCACAGAGAAACCTCTACTATTAGCTGTGATCCTTCCAATTTTAGTTAGATTAGAGATTTGAAGATTTTATGTAGTTAGCTAGAGAATTTTAAAGCAGCATCTACCGCTGTAAATTCACGGCGGGGGCGCAGGGGGGGGGGGGGGCCCCGCAGGCGAACACAGACAAGCTCTATCTATAAAGAACACTGGATAAAGTTCACCAAGACTTAGTGTAGACATTGTAGTGGAATATCTTTATTATTAACAGTTTGCTATTGAAATATTCCTGGATATTGGGCAGCCTGAACTTATATTGGATAACATAATTTCTAGTAACTGCAGGTCTCTTTGTTAGCTGCAAAACTCCCCTTTTTTTTATCTTACATTTCAGATAGGGGTTTAATTTTCCCATTACCCTTTTACTGTTGATATATCCACCTTTCACTTAAATTACATTCAACCCAAACCTGTACACACAGGGTTTTTGTTGCCAAAAATACAGTTTCGTACTAAAACATCATCAGTTACGTGTTTTTTGACTTTTGCGCACCCAGACATGTGTGTTTCATTGACGCAGCATCCAGTAAATTAAAACAGCAATTTGTATTCACACAGGTGAATTGAAAGGTGCAAAAAATACAGTGTAATTTATCAAAACATAACAGTTACGTGTTTTTTGACTTTTGCGCACCCAGCATTGTTCATTGACGCAGCATCTACGTAAATCTTAAAACAGCAATTCTATATTCACCACAGGTGAATTGAAAGGTGCAAAAAATACAGTTTATTTTATCAAAACATAACAGTTACTGTTGTGGATGTTAATTTCAGCTTCTCCAGCCTTGTTTGGGTGTAATAATGAAGATGTTGTTGCTCTCCCATAGACTTTAATGGTAATCGCTCATAATCGATGCTCACTATCGAAAAATCTTATCGATAGCGGCCGACTATCGCTCGATCTCGATAGCCAACGCAATCGCTCAACACTAATTAGGACCCCTGAGATAATCCAGCAGTAGTCAGAAAAAGTCTTCCTTATGCTCTTAATATTATAGTTTTGCAAAGGTAAAGCATCATGAGATGCTGCCCTGACATCACTGGGTGCAGGGATGCTGCCACATACCCTACAGCCGCCACACAACTTTCCAATGATCAAAAACTGATTGCTGTGGGGGATGTGACATCTCCCACCTTTGTTGGATGCTAGATAGGCTATCCAGTGTACATAAAGCTTGGGGATGCCAAGATTCCCCACAGCAATCTAATTTACAACAGGATAGCTGATGACAATTATACACCTCTTCCCGTGACATCACTCCTGCTCTCCTACAGACCATCAGTGACTGTCACCGTCTCTGACATGTCCTCACTTGGTCTCAAACTAAACCTCACTAAAACTGAACTTCTTGTCATTCCACCATCTACTAACCGACCCAACCCTGCTATTTGTTTATGTGTGGCACCACAAGTACTCCTAGGCAGCAGGCTCACTGTCTTGGGGTTATACTACAGTCTCATCTCAGCCCTTGTATTCAATCCCTTTCCTACTTCAGTCACCTGTACCTCAAGTACATCTCCAGAATATGTCACACCTTGTGTCAGATTTTTAAGTAGTTCTTTTGTAAGGTAAGGTTTGGTTTGGTCTATACTTATACCCTCTAAATTTTCAAGTAAGTGCTGTGGAATATATTGGCGCTATATAAAAATCATTATTATCATGGGGTGGTTGTATTATTCACTCACTATGTGGTGATAATATGTATTATTCAGTCACTATGTAGCAGTAGTATGTGGTCATGTTCTGGTAGTATTCCTCAGTACACTACGTGGTGGTAATATGTGGTCATGGCATGGTACTATCCTTCAGCCACTATGTTGTGATGACTCGTGAAAAACAGACTTCACCATTTTCCCAAATATTAAAAAAAGGTAATCTAAAAATTATATAAAGCCCACATCAAGTCTAATGTATCACAGAAAAATGGACAAAATAAAATTGTAGAATAACAGAGTGCGAAAAAGTGTTATAGTAATCAAAACTCCATGTACTAAAGACAATGAGCTTGGTCATGAAGGGGAAATGGTCGGTTTGGGTAACTGCAGTTTGCTCACTAACAGCAGGCAGCTGTGTAGTGCAGGATTAAATTCCTGCAGTGCCTGCAAGGTCCCCCTGCTCAAGCAGACATGTGCAGGCCCATCTGAAGTTTGCCAATGACCACCTGGATGACTCTGGGAGTGATTGGGAGAAGGTGCTGTGGTCAGGTGAGACAAAAATTGTACTCTTTGGCATTAACTCAACGCACCGTGTTTGGAGGAAGAGGAATGCTGCCTATGACCCAAAGAACACTGTTCCCACTGTCAAGCATGGAGGCGGAAACATTATTTTGGTGGTGTTTTTCCGCTAAGGGCACAGGACTACTTCACTGCATCAATGGGAGAATGGATGGAGCCATGTACCGTAAAATCCTCAATGACAACCAACATTAAAAATGGGTGGTGGCTGGGTCTTCCAGCAAGACAATTTGCATTAAGGTCATGAAGGGGCCTAGCCAGTCTCCAGACCTTAATCCCATAGAAAACGTATGGTGTTGAAGCTCCAAGTTTCCAAGTGATAGCCTCAAAATCTTAAGGATTTAGAGATGATCTGCAAAGAGGACTGGACTAAATATGCACAAACCTCATCATCAACTACAAAAACCATCTGACTGCTGTGCTTGTCAACAAGGATTTTATCACCAAATCCTGTTTGCCAGAGGGATCAAATACTTGTTTTTCATTGCAAAATGCAAATTTGTATAATTTATACAGCGTGATTTTCTGAATTTTATTTTTGATATCCTATCTCTCAATGTTAAAAGTAACCTGCCTTAAAATTATAGACTGTTCATGTCTTTGTCAGTGGGCAAACTTACACAATCAGCAAGGGATGAAATAAATTATTTTCTTCACTGTATGTACAACTGCCTTTATTATCACTGCCCCCTGTGTGACAGAAAACATGTGACCGGGACAGGTTTTTATCTGTTTAAAGTCTATACACTTGAGATTTTGATTCAGTGACAGCAGGCATGTGAGCTGGACAAATTTTCATCCTTTGCATTGAATCAAAATGTCCACCATTTACTTCCAGAGTAGAGCCCTTGACAATTGAGGAATTAATAAAAAGTATATTGGAAAACGGTTTAGCTTTTCATTAGTCTTGAGTAGGGATGAGCGATACTATCGACAAAAGTTGAAATCGACACGATTTTTACGTTTATCGGTGTATCGCGATGATGCGACAGTTTACTTGAATATCTTAACCATAATCGTTATCACGTTTACAATCGCACTTCCTGTAATTTTGGCGGCCATCCAAACAGAGAAGAGCATAGAGCAGGGTGATCTGGGTGTACAATGTCATGCTTGGGCGTTGTATGGATCTCATCGGCTGCAAAAATCACAGGATCTCGTTTCATGTATGCGACTCAATTTCCTGTTCAGCCTCATTTCTCACTGATGTCACTACGAGCAACACGTCTGACTGCCTGTCCCAATAGCTGTTGTCACAGCTCAGAGAGACTGTCGTCTTTTATACAGAAAACCATCCTTGTAGTTGTGAAGTTAGGATATGTTAGATTGTGAATTTAAGTTTATTTAGTTAGAGAGGACTTGTAAAAAAATTATTGCGTTGCCCGGGGGGGGGGGTGGGGCGGCCAAAAAGGAGGGTGTATTTTGTGCGCCTACTCCCCTGAACTACATGGAAATAAAAAATTTTTTTTAATTTTTTAACACTTTGTGGCCAGCAGACCTCCCTGGGGTGAAATTCCCCCCTTATTTTTCATTTCTTTTGGTGTCTGTGCGCCCCTTTTTTTCCAATAGCCCTCTTGTACGAAAATTGGGTTACGGGTATTTCATATAATGGCCCTGTTGTCATGGTGCCAAAAACCCCCAAAAATGTAATCTTTAAAAACTTTTAAAACTTCTATTTCACTCGTGTGTCTCAGTTTGGAGTAATCGTGCACTTGTAGTTAGTTGTTGAAAAATTCAATTGTAGTCCCTTTTGGGGGTTGTAAATTCAGGGGCTGAAGGGAAAAAACACTGTTTATTTTGGTTACGGGTTTTTCCCCCGACCCCTTTTTACATTATTCGCTACCAAAAGTTGGCTGTTGGAAAATTTGGGGAAATTAAAATACTGGATTTTCCTCTTTGCATACACTTTTTAATGTCAGGTGGAACAATGTCACCACTAGAAGGGAAAATACCTCTGCCGAGCAGTATTGGAAAACTTTTTTTTTAAAAAAGTTAAATTCCTTATTAAAAAATTTTTGCTGATGGCCAAAAGGACACCTTTTGGGGGTTTTTTGGGGTCATGTGCGGTTGGAAAGGGTAGTCAAACCCCATTTCCCAAATCGCTTAAAAAAGATTCCTTTCCCGGGCCCTTTTTAATCTGGGATAGACAGTTTTAAAGGGGTCATCTACCCAGGCGGGAAGGAATGGGTCGTCAGTTTTTTTCTGTGACTCTTGTTGCCTAATTGTTTGCCTAAGATGTACCGTATCCAGCCCCTGTTGTGGATATTAATTCCACCCCTGTTTGGGTGTAAAAGAAGTGTTCTTTTCCCCTAGACTTTAAGGGTCATCGGCGATAATCTATTATCGACTATCAAAATGATAATTGCGATATTGATAAAATAAGTTGGGTTTGCCCAAATCCTCATAAAGTCTTGGTAGAGATGGGCAAAAGATTCAAATGAAGGGGAAATTCGTTTAGAATTCAGGAAATTCGGTTCTGAACGAAGTCGAATTTGGGGGGTACTTTTGGGTGAACGAAGTGTGCTTTTGATTGTAAAAGGCTGCGGCACATGGGGTTACAGGGGGCAAAGCATCGGGAGGAAAAAAAAGGGCTAGCCTGCATGACATGTGCAGAGATGAACCCCAATCAGAGACGGCGGGTTCTGTGATGTCACCGCACTATATAAGTCCCCAGGGGGGGGGCGGGGAGCCCCCACATCCTCTCACTGGCCCCATCAGGGAAGGTGCTCCCGCGGCTGATAAATCTTAAACGAAGAATATTTTTATACAGCGATTTTTGGGGGTGTCACAGTGGTCTCAGAGATCTTTTAATGTTGATTTCTGATTTTTGGGGTTTTTGGGATCTGAAGCCAGTGTCCCCACGCAGCTGCATATAATTTTAATGCTTGTGCTCACGCACATTAAATTCCCAAGGGGGGATCTAAGCCAGTTCCTGCTGTTTCATTTAAAGAAACAGCGTTTTTACAATACAAATACCATTTTTTTGGTGCTAAAATTTTTTTGCCAATTTTACATCCAGGGGTTTAATTAAGCGTTGTTATTTGCTGTGGTGCTCCAAAAAACAGTCTTTTTCCCGCCAAAAAATACAATTTTCCGTAGCCAAAATTTACAAAAACGAAGGTTAATTACAATTTTCTCTTTGTTTGTGTAGCATAGGGAAAAACGCCCTTGTAACACGTACAAAGCTCGTAGTTTGTGGTTGCTTAAATTTTTTGGCGCAATTGCTTCAGGGGTTAATTAAGGTTTTTTTTTTTTGTGTAGTGACTAAAAATAAACCGTCTTTTTCACCGCCCAAAATTACAATTTTTCCTGTACATGAATTCACAAGCGAAGGTTAATTACAATTTTTTTCTCTTGTTGTGTAGCGTAGATAGGGAAAAACACGCCCTTGTACACGCTCACAAAGCTCGTAAGTTGTGGCTCGTCAATTGTTTGGTGCAATTTACATCCGGGGTTATTAAGCGTTGTTCTGCAGTTGTACTCAGTAAAAGAAACTTTGGTATTTTCACAGCCACAGAAGATAAAGAAATTCTGTAGCATAATTCATATCGAAAGTTTAATAAGCCTGTAATGTTTGTGCTTATTATTCAGTAAATTACACAGAAGTTTTTAAAACGGCCATCCAGTCAATTTTTCCTGCCATTTGTGGAGCGCCAATATCTATATCCAAGGGTACAAGTTGTTTACGGGTTCATTTTGAGTCAAATACGTGTGTGTATTTATCATATACAGATATCTTCATCAACAGTGTCTGTACATTTGGAAAAACAGTATGTCAGACAGAGAGGTGGAAGGTCGTCACCTGCGAGTCGGGCCGAGGCACAAACATTCCAGGCCCAGGTCGCAGGCCCACAGCAAGGGGACTCGCAGCAGGGGTCTCTCGGTGAGGGCCACAACTGCCACTGTATCTAGCGGCGTGTACTGACTAGCACCCAATGGTTCTTGATTGGTTGTCTAGGTCATCCAACTTCCTCCAAATTGACAATCTGACAACCCCCAGCCAAGGTCCCGGTTGGAACGTCAGACACAAACCCTTAGTAGGCTGGCCTGGGAGTGGGTCACGGCCCTCACATGTCCTCAACCAGCCTCTGCTCCCATCCGGTTCCTCAGCCAGAAGATCTACTATGTGGTCTGGGTCAGCGCACGATATTATAAGCGAGGATGAAACAATTTGAGGAGGGGCAGTCAGCAGCTACTTGGCAGGAAGAAATGGGCCAATATCCCAGCTTCTTGCACAGTAGGCCGGTGGTAAAAGCTATAGATGTGGAGAGTGGCATGGAGAGGTCATGATGTGAGGGGTCACCTCTGCATACCAAGACCGGAGATGAGGACAGCGAGTGACAATTAAACACAAATAGATGATGATGTAGCCGACCGCACTTGGGAGCGGGTGAGGCAAGGGGCTTCATCGTCGTCAGGAGAAGGAGGGGCCGTCAGCCAGCGCGTCAGGCAGCGGCGCAGCCAGCAGTGGGTTGTGTTGGCCTGTGCGTGTAGCAGGATAGTAGCAGTGTTGGATCGGGAGCCAAGCAGCCAAGGGTAAAAAACACGCTTTGCAAGTCCAAGAAAGTAGCGGCACAGTGGTCTCAGCTAGGCAGCGGCGGCAGTAGTCACTCATTGCGGAGCTGATGGCTGTAAAATCCGGCTACTCGGCTGTGTCGGCAGTTCTTTGCTAGACACCGGAGGAGCCGAATATGGGTATATGTAGAATATGATGGGCAGAAAGTGAAGCGTGGCCAGGGAGCTAACGTTGGCACACGACCCTGCGTCAACACAATGCAGTGTCACCATCCGATGGCCCTGGTAGGAGAAACGTGGCCTCAGAGTGGTGGTCCATATGCCGTGCAGCAACAGCAGCAGGTTCCAGTGGCACGCATGCCATTGCAGCCAGTCAAAGGTCCACCACCTCTGCAGGAAAGGGAGCGTTTCTCTTGACTCATCTCCGGTCCAGATGCTCCTGTCCTCGCTATCATGGCCGCCAGCCGTCGTTCAGCGACGGGCGAGGTGCAAAGGACAACAGTATGCATCAACCATCCTAGTGCAGGCAGCTGACCGTGCTCCTGTACAAGTTGTTGGTACTGCATGGTCCCCCTTTCCAAATGGTATAGACTCTACACCATTCAGAGAACTAATGGCTTGTGCCGAGATGTGGAGAGTTCCAAGCCGGTAATTTCTTTTCCAAAAAAGGCAGTACCAGCACTTCATAATATGTAGAACAGAAGGTGGGCCAGTCATTGAGCTTATCGGTTTGTTCCAAGGTGCACTGGCAGAGCGGACGTCTGGAGCTGTAACTACGGTCAGGGGCCAGAACATGTCCTTTACGGGCCCATGGGGTGATGAGCTTCCTGCCCAGGCACACCAACAACTTGGACAGTGACGATGCTTTCACCTCCACGTTGTCAAAACTGCGGCTCCTGCGCCAATGTCCGCTCCTCCTCACACCACCATCTCAGCCTCCACAAGTACTGCTCATCATACCACATGTGTAGGGCCACAAGCGGTGCACGCCAGTTATACACTGCCTTTGCTCGCGCGACCGAAGGTCACACAGGGGAGGAACTGCTCCCGTCATGCAGCAAGAAATCGATGTGTGGCTTTCTCGCGCCAAAACTGAAAATCAGAACCATGGTTGATGGCCAATGGGAAGTAACATGTTGTCTGGCTAGCGCACGAGGAGGGATGGTCCATGCGCACTGGCATGGCGCACGTGTTCCAATACTGGTTGTGAAAAGGTTCCTGATGTCTTCCATGATCTTCAGAAAGAATCTGAAAAATGGCAGGGAAACTGTGCATGCACTTAATAATTCCTACAAAGCCAGGAAAACATCCCTCCTCGAGTTGCAGCGGCCAGAACGGCCTCCCCACCACTCTGATAATGCGCTGTTTCCACCCATTGAATTCCAGCATGCACATGTTGGACTGAATGTATAACAGAGAGAACGGCCATTAACGATTTTTTGATGATCCAGCGCGTACGGTGTACTCCCCTGTGTACTTTGATGTCAGCCCAGTGCGAGCTCATGAGGTTGGACACCTGCCGTTTGTTGCGGCATACGAGGAGGCCACGTTTATATTGTCAGTCGCCAGGACTACGGGTATGAATAAACGTGCATTCCACTGCTTCATGTCCTGGAACAGCTGCTGCAAAAATCTGTATGGGCAGGGGACTGGAGACGTGGCGATAAACTCGTGGCCACATGAGTCCGGTGGGGGATGAAATGGAGGAGGAGGAGGACATTTGGAGTAGAAGCTTGTTCATTTTCTACCCAGGTGGACAAGAGAGGAGGGCAGGAGCAGCTGGGAGGCGGTAGATGGAGATGAGAAGCACCGTGGCAGTATCCAGTGGAGTGAGAGGCAGGGAGCCCCTCGGAGTCACTTGTGCAGATGGCCCGCAGCATGCTGATTTGTCTGGCTAGTGACAGCCGAATAGTCAGCATCTGCCGAGGGATGACTTTAGGACTCTCCAACCTATTGGACCCTCGTACCGGTCCAAAATGGGAGCTTTTTTCCCAGCTATTGAGAGGGAGGACAAACTCAAAATACTATAGGGACAAACCTCTTAAGTCAGATTGGCGCTGCCTATGTGCGGCATCGTCCCTCCTCGTGACAGATCTGACCAGGCGGGTTCTTCAGCGCTCACGACTCTGCCTCGGCTGCTGGGGGGAAGGTGGGGGGGGTCGGACCAGTACCAGCTCCATCAGCCAGCAACCAGTCTGGAGTCACCGGGAGCAGCTTCCTTCACCCGCTAGTGAGGGAGGGCCGTCGCCTGCAGCAGCAGGACTGGAGCAGACCCTGAACCAACAGGTGGTGGTCTACTTGGACAGCACTTGCCACCCACGTTAGAAGATCCGCTGGACTACTGGGCAGCCCAAACGGATGTGTGGCCGCAACTTGCCGAGTTTGCAGTGGAGAAGTGTTCCTGCCCGGCCCAAGTAGTGTGGCATTCAGAGCGGCGTGTTCAGTGCGGCGGGGGCATCGTTACCCCAAGGAGGAACCCGCTTGGTCCACGGGAAATGTGGACACGACTCTGACTTTGTCAAGATGAAATCAGGCGTGGATCGGCCAGGATTTTTTCACACACCAATGCCCCCTAGCATCAGACTAATAGCCATTGACGCCTCACCCAAACTGTGAGAAATGAGTCTGGGTTCAAAAAAACTACCTGCTCACCACTATTCTGGATGCCACACATACTGCTGACGTTTCTCCATCTGCACCAACCATCTTTACCAGGGACTGGTATTGCCACCCACTCCACACTCTGTCATTGTGCCACTGTGCTGACCTCTTTGCTGCTGTTGTTGTGGTGCTATGAATCCACACTGTGTCATTCTGCCACTCTCTGCCTCATGCTGTGGCTCCTGTCGCCGTCCCCTCCACTCTGTCATTGTGCCACTCTGTGGCATACTCCAGTTTTTTTGCCACCTCCAGAATGTCATTGTTGCCACTCTCTCTGACCCTCCTGCTGCTGCTGTGGCTGCTGCCGTGCACCTCCACACTGGGTCATTCGATGCCACTGTCTGACCTCATGCTGCTGCTGTGGCTGCTGCCCGAGACTAGACACTGTCATTGTGCCATTCTGTGGCCATTACTTTTTTTTGGCCACTTCCAGAATCGTACATTGTGCCACTGTCTGAACCTCATGCTGCTTGACGCTGTCACCTCCACTCTCTTTCATTGTGCCACTTGTGGCATACTTCACTTTTTTGCCTCCTCCAGAATTTCATTGTGCCACTGTCTGATTCATGCTGCTGCTGTGACCTTACACCACTATTGTGCCCACTGTCCTGGACCTCATGCTGCTGCCGCCGAGACCTCCACACTGTGTCATTGTCACACTCTATAGCCTACTCCTGTTTTTTGCCACCTTCCAAGAATGTCATTAGTGCCACTCTGACCTCTGTGCTGCGGCGGCTGCTGCCGTGGCCGTGACCTACACACTGTGTCATTGTTCCATCTCTGTGGCTTATCCTGTTTTATGCCACCTCCAGAATGTTCATAGTGCCACTCTCTGACCTCATGCTGCTGTGGCTTGCCGCCGTCACCTCCACACTCTGTCACTAATGTTGCCACCACCTGAGCTCTCAGCTTGTTTTTTCCAGCTTTCGCTGGCAGGAACTTTCTCAGGCAACATTCCCCTTCAGTTTTTTGGTCTTCAGTTTTGCCCTCTTAAGTGCCAGGAATTTTAGAGTGAAGCGATCTAAGGCGGCAGCAGTGGTCATGGCGTGTCATACTAAAACACAACATTGTATGAAGACCAAACAAGCTCCCTCTGCATATTTACGCATGGCACAACGTTCTACAGCACCCCTGCAGGCTCTGTGCAGCTGGAACTAACTGCTTTTTCAAACGTGATTCGTACCGACGTAATTCGGAAACGAAGTTATTTTTTGTCGGGAAATTCGGCGAAGTGAACGAACCTAATTTCGGGAAATTCGCCCATCTCTAGTCTTGAGTAACACAGAGTTTTTCGATCTGAAAAAAAAAGTATTGCGTAAAACAGATCCAAACACGTACCCAAAACGTGGTGCATTTTCGGATGCGTTTTCTGATGCATAAAACAGATCAAGAATTGACATCAATTCTTTTATCGGATCTGTTAAATGCATCCGAAAGACCTATATAAAAACACATTGTGTGCTGAGAATTAAAAAAAACAAACTTTAAGTCACTTAAAATTTTAGATTTTAATAGGAGAGATGGCATCAGAGACATTATGAATTAACTAGTCTCTTCCAGATTTCTATTTACAGCGAGACACCCGTCTGAAGTTTTGCCGCTTGTGTGTTCAGTGATGTTTGCAGATCTTGTTTTTGTTTTTTCGGAAATACAAAAGCATAGGGCAAGTATCTCTATTTTCAGTAATTTTATTTTGTCACAATTCACGGCAATAATGTTAAGGTCACCACTTACCTTGATTTTCTTTAAATTTGAGAAAAAAAAGTTAGGTTTATATTGGTCCATCAGCTAATGCTTAAAGAGGGTTCTAAAAAGTTTTGTTTGCTTGTTAATCATTAGCAGATTAAAATTAGAGAAGAAAAAAACCAAACAAACACTTGCCTTGTAAAGCTACTTATTTTGGCGAGTCCCATCCTAGTGATTCCAGCCAATGACACTGTTCCGTCTTCATGTGATTGTGTGGCCAACTACAGGTAGATATACCCCTGATGACCGCTTTGGCCTGCGATTGGCAGTGGATAATAAACAGTGATGTAATCAGAGGGGATGGGCTGCAACAGGTTTAAATAGTACATTTTTTTTCCTTATTTTATTTATTTATTTTTAACATCCCCTAAAGATCACTTGTCCATTGAATTATTTTATACTTTACCTCTTTCTTGATTTGTTTGTGATTAGTAAGAGCCTGAAGATTCAGTTCTTTACATAAAGTTTCTTAAATCTTTGCTTAAAGGGATTTTTTTTCTTTGTAACCAATTAAAACAAGACCCTGATCCATATTCTTTTCTTCTTTGTCGTTTTTACTTTCTGGCTGTCGAGTTTGCCGTCTATATATGATTGTGGGGACAGCATTCTGGCCTGCACTGCTTTAACAGCATTTAGAGAGATTCTTTACAGCAGCTTCATGGACATAGGAGCCTCGGCACGGGATCACTTGGATCAGGACTACTATAGGAGAGCTTTCTAGGCATGTTCTGCCCCCTCCCGGTGTGCAGGGAGGGGGAGAGGTGGAGCTGTGTATGGCCACTTGTGACTGGTGGATCCTGTGATATCTATACACATTGGTGTCACCTTTCAGTGTAATCCTGCCTGTACTGATAGGGGCCGTTCACATGGCTGATTTGGCCGCGGATTGGCGACGTACTGCGCGCCAGATTTGCGCTGCAGTACGGCTTCAATCTGTTGCAGTAATTACTGTAATCCGCAGTTCTCATAGAGAACAGTGGATTCCGTCGCTCCTCCCCACTCGGCGAATGCGCCGGGCGGGGAGAAGGTCACCTGCACATTATCCAGGCGCAATACACGCCGTGGATAATGCAAGTCTATGGGCCGGCGAGCAGCGCCGCAGCCATGCCCCCGCCCCTTATTCAAGCCGTAATTGCGAGCACAATCCGGCTCGCAATTACGGCTTGAGTAAGCCGTGTGAACACTGCCATAAGCAGACTGCTGAAAAGCTTTCTCTACAGAATAGGAACTGTTAGACTATTAATAGGCCTTGTGGCCAAAGAGAAAACTGAGAGACTTACACACATTTTTGTAAGAGTTTTTGGTTATTATATTTTCCATATTCAATATTTAAAAACAAATAACATAAAAAAAAGAGATAAATAAGTATTTGTGGTGACAACCCTTATGGCTCAGTCATCCATGGAACTATGGTTGGCCGTGAAGCTTCTCCATCCAGAAGCGAAATCTTCATATTTACATCTCCACTAAAGCGTGATTGTTGGTTAGTTTAAAAAAAAAAACACAAAAAAAAAAAAAAAAAAATAAAAAAAAAAAAAAAAAAAAAAATAAAAATAAAAAAAAAAAAAAAATAAAAAAAAAAAAAAAAAAAAAAACCACACACACACACTTGACGCCATGCTTTTTATTAGACGAAGCCATCTGAAATATCACAGATAAATGCACCATTGTAGTGCAACATTTCCCCAAAAAGTAATAGTAACCAATTATGTACACCCCATACTATCCTTTTCAAGACTGTCTTTTTGTCATGACTAGTCTATTCTTCCGCAAATGAGACACTGGTGTGAGCTACTCATTTCATTGCCAACCCTCCCAAGGGCTTTAGTTGTTCCTATGTGGGTGGATATAATGCTGAGCTGTTGTATACAAGCATAGACCCCAATACATGTCACTCCAGCACACCCAAAGAACAGGACTACTTGAATAATAATTCTTAAAATAGCATTCTCATTTATCAAAAAAGTAAAAAAAAAATAAAAAAAAATAAAAAGGGCATTACTCCCACATAAACTAATAGTACTCACCGACGCGTTTCGGATACCACATCCTTACTCAATGTGACAACATACAACTAAGAACCCACTTAAATACTCCTCCCCCAAACATGTGACCTATCAAAAAACCAAAACTTTATACAAAACAATACATATGCACAAAAAACACACAAAAGAAAAAAAAAAATGCACAAAAACAAAACAAATTGGATCTTTTGTTACAGTATTGATTCTAAAATATTTGTTTCATATGTTTAAGTCCTGATGCCATGCAGGTACCCAGATGGATAATCCAATAAGCTTCTCTGCTTAGAAGTTTCTTCTGATGATCACTGCCCCTAGTTGGTTTAGTAACCCTTTCAAGTCCAAGAAACGAGAAGCTACACGTATCGCCAGAATGAACTTGAAAAGTGGTTGGATACCATGGAATGCCTTGAAGACATTGGATTAGAAGAAATCTCTCTGATTCCCAAAAACCTAACATTAAGGGAATTAGTCGTGCTTCCGACATACTGCAAGTTACAAAGAGAACATGAGATGAGATGACATAACATTTCGTATTGCAATTAATAAAGCTTCAGATTTTAATTGACTTATTAGAAAGGGACAGACAATTTGGTGGGAGTGGCAAAATTTGCATACTGTACATATCCAATGGCCACAACCATAAAATCCAGCTATTCAAATATAGTACAGTTACTTCCAGAGCTTAGAGACTTGAGCCCAAAGATGGGGCTCTTTAAACAAATTTTATTCTCTCAACTCTTTAATATTATCATAAATAGACAAACTTGGTAAAGGTCTCTTTATGATTGTAACAATATCCTAGAATTGTCTTCTATTCGAGGTAGAAAAATAAATCTATAGTATTGCTCTGAAAATATTTGTTTACCAATATTTTGTAAAAAATCATTCCTAGACATTAGCACAAACTTGTCTGATGCTCGTTTCAATTGTTTAGCCGTATATTTCCTAGCTAATAAACGTTCTTGTACTAGAGACTCAGTTCGGATCCCCAAACGTATGTTGAACAAGTTACATTTCATTCGAATCCATTCCCCTACTGGGATATTATTTAGTATGTGAGGAGGATGACATGAGGTAGCCATTAAACTAAAGTTTCTTGCCATGGATTTACGAAAGGGACTAACATTAATGCCTTTGTTCACACTACCTGCAAAAGTAAGATCTAAGAATTTTATGGAGTTAGGTTCAAACACGTGTACATTTCAAGTTGAAATTATTATTGTAATCCATAAACATGTGTACATTTCAATTTGAAAGTATTATTATTAATGTAATGCATAAACAAATTATACAGAATATTAGGATACAACCCCGTAACGTCGCATGAAAAACCATTTGCTGGTAGAAGTCCACATTGTATTCTGTAGTAAAGAGATGACATGTTTGCTATCCCGAATATATCCTGGTAGTTCAATAACAAACAGTTGCAACATCATATCCACCCACTTTCCCAGTTGTTCCCCGTAGGAATCAATGCCTGCAACATCTGGGCGAAGTGGAAGAGGAAAAATCTGCTTATGGATCTTCGGAAAAGAGGGGGGGAAAGGAAAAAAAAAAAACCGGGGTGATCGGATATTCAAACATCTTCAGTTTTTTTTTTTTACTAATGGCCACCAGAGCCACCCCCTCATCCAACAATTTTTTTAAATTGAATTTGAAAAACCGGGGAAGGATCCTGTTTTAATAAATGATACATAGTATTTTCCTCCAGCATATTCAAATTTAGTTTTTCCATATAAGCCTACATTTAAAAAAACCACAGCTCCACCCTTGTGTCGGTCTTCTATTTAAATCTGTATTGGCTCTTAACTCCAAAAATAGCCCTTTGTTCGGGGACATGGGTGTTTACAGTGCCTTCCCAAAGTATTCGCCCCCTTGAACTTTTAAAACTTTTTGCCACATTTTAGGTTTAAAACCCACAAAGATATAAAATTTTTTATTTTTTTGTGAAAGAATCCAAGGGGGACAAAAATTTGGGAAAGGGGAAACGAAATGGATTGGATATATGAAATTTTTCGAAAAAAAAAAAAAAAAAATTATATAAAAATTTTATATATATAAAAAAAAATAAAAAATTTTTAAAATATAAAATATTATATAAAAATTTAAATTTAAAAAAAAGGGATGAAGGGGGACGTGCAAAAAAATTTGGGCCCTTTTTAAACTTTCAGGCAGAAAAACTCCTCCAAAGTTAAAAGGGGAACCCTCTGAATGTTTCCAAATTTTGTCCAAAAAAGGACAAAACGATAAATTTTTAATCCACCGTGTGAAATAAAATAAAAAATAAAAGACCTGCCTGTGAAAAGTCTCGGGCTTAGTTTAAAGCACAGACAGAAACAGGAAAGACCAAGGAACACCCCAGGCGGGGTCCGGATACTTTTGGGGGAGAATTTTAAAGCCGGGATTTGGGAAAAAAAAAATACAAAAAGGTTTTTCCAAATTTTTAAACATCCCAGGAGCACTGGGGCAAGCGACATATTGAAAGGGGAAAGAATCAGAAACACTAAAAAATCTCCCAAGCCCCGGGCCACCCTCAAAAATTTCAAACTTAAACAAGGAGAAGACTGACCAGAGATGCAGCCCCAAGGGGACCCCTGAAACACTCTGGATGAACAAAAGAATCTACAGCTGAGGTGGGGGAGCCTTTTTCCCTAGGACAACAATCAGTTATAACGCACAAATCTGGGCCCTTTTAGAATGGCTTTCTTTTTGGGGGCTTCCATAAAAAATATCCATAAAAAAGGGTTCCTTTTTCTTAAAAATTTGCCACAAACCACTGGGGGAGAAAACATGTGGAAAAAGGGACTCTGCTCAGAATTTTAAAAACCCAAATTTAACTTTTTGGGCCAAAAATGCAAAACGATATGTTTGGCATAAAAACAACGCTCACCCCCCTGAAAACAATCGCCCCACTGTCAACATTGCGGTTTGGGAAACTTCAAAAATTTGGGGCCCCCCCTTTTCTTCAGGCCCGGGGCAGGGAAAAATTGGGTTTAAAAATTTATGGGAAAATGGATGGGCCAAATACAAGACCATTTCCCGGAAGAAAAACCCGTTGGAGTCTGCAAAAGACCTGAGACTGAATTTTATCTTCCAACAAAAAAAGACCCCAAAACAAAGAAATGGAAGGTTCACAAAAAAACGCTCCGGTGTAAAAGGGCCAAGTCAAGTCAAGGATCCAAATGAGAATCTGTGGTAAAGAGCTAAAACTGCGTTCACAAGCCCTCTCCATCCAACCTCACTGAGCTCCAGCTGGCGCCAAGGAAGAAGGGGCAAGAATTTCAGTCTCTCGATGTCAAAAATGAAAAGCAACCCCCAAGCCTTGCAGCTGTAATCCAGAAAAAAAGGGCACCTAAAAAGTATTAAATTTAAGGGGGGAACGAAAAAATATTGAAAACCCACTTCAATTTTTTTTTTTTTTTTGTTTTTTTTTTACAAAAGTTTAAAATATCCAAAAATTCGTTCCATTTCCCAAAATGTGTCCCACTTTTTTGGGTTTTCTTCAAAAAAAAAATTAAAAAATTTTAATCTTTTTTGAACCCTGAAATGGGAAAGGAAAAAAAATTAAGGGGGTGAATCTTCACAAGGCACATATTATCCCATTGCGTTTTAAAAATTTAACCCTGATCCTGAAAATGGAGTGATCATGTTCCACTCGGTCTTGGAAAACCCAGCAGAGGGGGCCCGTGACGTGGGGATAAAAAGAAGATTTTGAAACACAAAAAACCTTCAACAATAGTTGGTCCCTTTTAGTTTGTTCACTCGAAGGGTTCTTAAAACCCAATAAAAATACATAACCCGAAAGTAAGTTTCTTTTCAAAACTGGACACTAGAAACACCTACATCTTCTCTCAAACCATTTTTTTTCGAAAATAAACCTTTTTTTCATAGATTAAAAAGATTTAATGTGATATTTCAGCCTTTATTGAATCCAAAATGGTTTTTTTTATAATGTAAAGTCTTTTGTTTGGCAAAATCCAAGACCCTTTTTAAGAACGGACAATTTCGCTTTAGGGTATACAGGGGTACGGAAAGTATTCAGGCTCATTTACATTTTTTTACTCTGTTTCATTTCAGCCATTTGGTAAACAAAAAAATCATTTTTTTTTCATTAATGTCACTCTGCACCCCCCTCCTCCCCTCTTTAAATAAAAAAAACAGGGATTGGATTTTTTTCAAATTATTTAAAAAAGAAAAACTGAAATATCACAGCTCTTTAAATTTTGACCCTTTGCTCCCGTATTGATAAAAACACCCTTTGAGCTAGTACAGCCAGGGGTCTTCTTGGGAAGAGCCCAAGTTTTCACACCTGGGTTTTTGGGGGTCCTCTGCCGTTTTCCTTTAGACCTCTCCCCTTCCCTCGGGTTTTATGGGAAAAAATTGGTGGATCCTTTTTCAAGTCTCTCCAAGGGCTCAATTGGTTTAGGTCAGGGGTCTGGGGTGGGCCATCAAAATGGGCACAGTTGTTCAAAGCCACTGCTTTTTATTTTAGCTTGGGGCTTTGGGTCATTGTCTTGTTGGGAAATGAACCTTCAACCCCTCTGAGGTCCAAGAGTCTGGGAAGATTTTCACCCGAAAATCTCTGTACTGGCCGATTCATTTCCTTCAATTGCAACCAGTCATCCTGTCCCTGCAGCTGAAAAAAACCCCCATGCATGCCCTGCCACCCCCATTTTTTCACTGGGGGATTTGTATTGGGAGGGTAACAGGGCCTGGGTTTTCTCCACCGCTTACAATTTCACCAAAAAATTTTAATCTTGCTCAGCCCCGGGAAATTTTTTTCTAGTCTGGGATCCCGTGTTTTTTTTGCAAAAGGGTATGCGGTTTCCCCCTTGCACTGAGGGAAAAGGGTTTGTTGGCCGGACTCGCAAAAGTCCCCATGGTGGAGGGTGCAGTAAAGTTGACTTTTTGGAACTTTTTCCCCTCTCCCTACTGCATCTTGGAGCTCCCCCCAACAGTGATATTGGGGTTTTTCTTTCCCTCTCTCACCGAAGGGCCCTTTTCCCCCGACTGTTTTGGTTTGGCTGGATCCCGGGTCAAAGGAAAGTTGTGGTAATCCCAAAATTTTTTCCTTTTTTGGGGATTATGGAGGCCACTGTGCTTTTTGGGAAACCTTTTGAGTGCTGCAAAAATTTTGAAAATTTGGTCAGTTTCGGGTGCCTTGCCACAATTCTGCTCTGAGCCCCTTTGGGCATTTCCCTTAGACCTATAAATTTTTAATGTGCCCCAAATGCACGGTGTTTTTTTAAAATATAACGGGTTTTGTGCCTTTCCTAACCCAAGTCCAGTTTAATAAAAAAACAGCTGGACTCCAAGGGAGTAGAACCATCTCAAGGAGAATCAAAAAGGGAAAATTTGGACACTTTGTAGTTAAATTTTGGTGTCACAGCAAAGGCTCTGAATATTTTAAAAACCATGTGATTTTTCAGTTTTTCTTTTTTAGTAAATTTTTTTTAAAGATATCACATTTGTTTTTTTTCCTTTAAAAAAAAAATTTTTTTTGGGGGGCAAAATGAACATTAATGACCCAAAAAAATTAAAAAAATTTTTTGGGCCCTAAAAAAATGGCTGCAAGGAAATTTAAAAAATTGAAAGGGGTCTGAATACTTTCTGTACCCACTGGAAAGTTGGGCCCAGCATGGCTGGGGGGGGGGGGCTTTAAAATTTAGGGCAAGCTTTCCAAGCGGCAAAAAAAAAGTATCCTTTTTCCAGGGCAGAGTGCTTGATGATTTGTGGCAAATTGATAGTTAGTATTTAAAAAAAAAGAGACATTAAAAACCCCGGGGGGGCTGCCCGGAGAGCTTTTAGTTCCGTGTTAGGGCTTTTCCCCACGGGGAGGGGTTTTTCAGCCTTTTTACAGATGGTTTTTTTTTGGGTTTTTTAAAACCTCTGTAAGGCCCCCTGTTAAACTATCACGGAATTCCTATGGGAAAAAAAACTGCGTAGCGATTCCCCCTGACAAAATTTTTCCCCCAAAAAGCCCCCCGGGAGTCCGGAAAAAAATAGAAAATGTTCAAATTTTTCCGACCCCGGGTTTTTGGGCCCGAAGGGTGAAACCTTCCCAAAGCGAAGGGGGGGAGGGCTTTTCTCCGCAAACTGTGGAGAAAATGTCCCCCTGCGGCCGTGTACACAGCCCCTAAATAGAGCAAATACCACTCGGATAATCTGAAGAGTATTTGCTGTGCCGTGTAAACGGCCCCCTTTGAGGGGGGTACAAAGGGGGGTTTTATCCCAAAGTTTAAAAAAAAAGGGTTTAAAGTTTTAAACCAGATTATACCTCCAGACATGCGGTAGATTTAATCCTCTATACATTTTCGGGATCATTAACTTAGACATGGCTATCCTAGGTTTTCTCAATGCCCAGGTAGACATAATAAATCCAGAAAGTATAATCCTGACATCACTGTGCCTCAAGAGTAAAATATCGTTTGCAGGGGATATAAAAGTTTTGGGAAGCTTATTTTGACCAGATGACAGCGAGCCAATGGAGATCAGGGGAGCTTAGACCATCACATCACTGCATTATGCTGACCAGCTATGGTCTATGTTACGGATTAATGGAAATCCCCTTTAACCTCTTAACGACTCTGGACGTATGAGTACATCCCATGGTCGCTAACAAGCTTTGCAGGGGGATCGCTCCGTGATCCCACCACACAGCCTCCGGGTGTTAGCGGCTAATTGCAGCTAACACCCGGCACCGCCCACCCGGTTTAATCCGTTAAACGCGCCAGGAAAGATGGTCGTGGCATCTAAATGAATGAAAAATTGACACACACCGTTCTTCACTCCGATCGGGACATCAGCAGTGAGATTGCCGAGTCCCAATCGGCTAATATGGCAGCTGGAAGTCTTGTGAAGGCCTCTGTCACGGCCATGTTTTGAATTTCCCTACCTTGGTACACCCTAATGCATTGTCTATAAAAGTCCGATTTATAGAAATATAACATTTATCCCATACACTGAACACCATGGAAGAAAAAAATTCACGTCCCATAAAAATTGGAATAAAAGTGACCAAAAAAGTCGCATGTATTTCAAACTGCTAGAAATAAAAAAGTACACTTCAGCCCGTAAAAAATGCCCCTCACTCCTGTCCATAGGTGTTAGTACAAAAAAAAGGTATTGGTCGCACAAAATGGCGCTGCAAATTTCAAAAATATAAAGTGTTTTACGGTACCAAAACATAACCGAAACCCTACATGATTGGTATTGGTGGATGTGTATCAACCTGTAGAATACAGAGAACACATTTACCCAAGATTGAACGGCATAAAAGCCATAACACCCGCAAACATGGCGCAAGTACTTTCTTTTCACAATTTGTCCCACTTGGAATTTTTTTTGGGGTTTCCCAGTATATTCTATAATACAGTGAATAACACCATTAGAAAGTACATCTTGTCCCTCAAAATACAAGCCCTCATAGGTCTATGAGGATTGGGGGGGGGGGGGGTGGGGGGGGGGGGGGGAGTAAGGTCCTTAAGGGGTTAAATTGCTCCAGCGCTGCTTTAGTGATTCATTTCCCTTGTATATACCTGGTCCTATTGTGGATTAGTATATGGCTCCAGTATTTTGGGCTCAATGCAGGTTCTCTATAGAGCAGGTGGGCGATATCCCACAGTGAAGATACGTTTATCTCCTTCAAGACAAAAGCAGCAGGTGCCCAGCATAATCCTCTAATTCTCACACACCTTATGCTGCGGGTAAAAAATAAGCAGTGTTCACCTTTAACTACTTCCTGACATTGCGTCAGTAGATCATTCCACCTGCATCAGCCTCACCTTGCAGAATATGCCAATCTCCCGTGCCCGTTCTCTTACCAGGAATGCGAATGTTTTGACCGTTCTCCTTCGGGTCTGCACACAAGTACTTCAAGGTCTGTGGAAGTGAGATCTTCCCATTTGTAGTGCGGCTACTTTTAAACAAGTCGATTTATTTAGGCAGCCGTCCTCGCTTTCCATTTAGCAAATCAGCTGAATGGTTAGAGTGACAGGCAGCTCCAAGTTTTAGTCAAAGGGACTTTTTTGTTGAGTGCAGCAAATATACAAGGGAATTCAGTTATTCTAGTTGATGCTTCTTTATTTTGTCCAATGTTTGCTCAGCTTTATTGCAGAAATACACATTTGAGTCACATTATTATGACCAGCTATTCTGACTTACCAGCGTTTACAGCCTGGAGAGTAGCTAGATGGGTTGGGAGTGACTCAATAAAGGTCCTGGAGCTGACTGCATCCCACAGCTGCTGGAAAGTCCAACACCATCCAGAGGCTCCCACACATGCTCAATTGGATTCATGTCTGGGAAATTGGGGGCCAGGGTAGTACTTGTAAGTCTTGGTCCTGCTCTTCCGATCAATGTTTGACATTTCTAGCCATGTGACATGTTGGATTGTCTTGCTGGAAGACCCCATCCGCCCCAGGGAAGGCAATCATGTATGGGTGTACGTGATCTGCAAGAATGGAAATCCCAAATAGGAAGATTCTTATGGCATTATCTTGGCCACCGTAATCTCAGACCAGAATGCCTCCACCACCAGCATGTGTTTTTCCAGCAATGGTTGCAGAGTTTTTCTCTGATGTTTCTTGCCTGACAAACTAATATCCATCCGTCTGATGAAACAAAAAATATGACACATTGGAAAATGCAACCCTTTAAATCAATCAGCAGAGGTCCAATTCGGATACTGCCATGAAAATTAAAGCCTTTTCTGCCGATACAGCTTGGTTAGCAGAGATGTAGTGACCTCGGTCTGCTCTGGGGCCGCAAACACAGTAGAGTTCACTGTTTCGTTAGATACTCATCTAATCACCCCATGGGTCATTTTGGCAGCGAGTTGCTCCTTTGTAGTGTATCCTCCGCCCTCTCGCCATAGTAGCCAATGTTCACCTCTCACATCAATGACACAGGGTGCTCTGCAGTTTCCATGTCTCACATTCACAATGGTGCTATTTCTCCACTCACAATTCACTTTCACCACAGCAGCAAGTGACAGTTTACAAACTGTCTAGTGTCAGAAATATCAAAACCTTGCCCTATAGCCAATAATCATCATACATCGCCCCTTTGACAGCGATGAAGGATATGTGTGCAGACAGCCTCACACACACCTTATAGACCTACCAAGCCAGCTACACACTGCTGACATCAAAAGCAGAAATAGAATAATATGATTCGGCATTGTAATAGCACAGAAAAAAAATCCAGTGTGAATCATACACCCTCACGTGTGGCATAGATCTTTAAAAACCCCTTAAGCCGAACGCCTGAAAAGTAGTTAATGACCAGAACATTTTTTTAGTTTTGGCCTCCTTGCGTTTAAACAGTTGTAATTTTTTATTTTTTCAATGACGCAGTTGGTGATGGCCTCGTTTTATTCGAGACAATTTTACTTTTTTAAGGGAATAGTTTAAGTACACTTATAAATAATTGCAGTATTTTTTTTTTATTTTTTTTAAAAAATTTTTTTGTTTTTTTACTTTTTTTTTTACACCATTTACATTTCACAAATTAATAAATTTTTAGATTAATTATACAGGTTATTACGGGCGTGTGGTTACCAAATATGTTTAGGTTTTTTAGTGAGTGTTATTTATGTACAATTATTTTTTATTTTTTATTTATTTTTATTTTTTTATTTATTTTTTTTATTCTTTTTTTTTACACTTTTTATGGTTTTTTTGTCTTTTTTTGACTCTCATGAAGGGAGAACTGTTTAACTTTTTTTATTTTTTTTTTACACTTTGTAATGTATTAGCATATTCATATATGCTAAAACATGCTAACTGTGTCAGTCTGACACAGGCAGTGATTAGGGCAGCACACAAGTGCATCCTAATCACTGGCTTCTTACACAAGACAACTTGGGGCCACGCTAGGTCCCCAGAGCTGACTGTGGGAGCGTCCTGAGCTCTGTCGGGTGACCGGGCGTTCCGATCACCCGACAGAGCAGGGGATCCTTTGATTGCGCTGCGGTAACGCACCGCCGCAATCAAAGGGTTTAAAGCATCGGGTTGCGGAGGTTTCCTCCGCTCCCCGAGCCTGCAGGAGATGCTCTGGGATCGGGGCTGTGTAGTTCAGCCCGATCCTAGCGAAAGCTGTGCGCCGGGCGCCGCAAACCCCGATGTCTGCAGCGACGTCAAAGACGTCGCTGCAGACGAACGACCCGCACGGCCCCGCCGTCAAAAGACGTGCGCGGTCGTGTTAAGGGGTAAAAAAAAAAAAAAGTACTAAATGACCTCCCAAAGTGCCAGGCAGCGGAAGGAAATAGCTTGCCACATGTCAGTATTCTCTTCATTCTATCAGACAACTATTCCTTTCGATTGTTCCTTCCTCGGGCATGCTGTAATGCTAGTGAAATATGTGAATATTTGATTTCAAAATTTCTATTTCTTGAATATTAAACTAATTATAATTTCCATTGTTGTATCAAGTTCTAATCACACAGGCTTGCATACCTCGGTTTAGCTCTCAAGCCTACAGACTTCTCTTGCCTAATTTACGACCTAATGGGGCCTCATCGTCTGGTTTCGGAGTGATTCTGTATTCCTTATCTTAGACTCAGGGAGCTGGCCCCTCCATGGTACAGGATGAGGTCATACAAAAGAACTTTTAAACAAAAAGCAGGCAGACACAACCTACGTATTGTCAGCTTAGAGTACAGACATATAAGAACTAGAGAAACTTTGAATTTAGAAGCTCTGGTACCCAGCGTTAAGGATGCTTGGGCTGGTGTTGAAGTGAAAGTCCCTGGAGTTCCCCGTTTTCGCCATTAAGCTTCTCATGGCTGAAGTTATTAAAAAAAAAAAACAGGTGATGTTATAAGCTCCGAGGTGAAGTTTGTAAGTATTTAACCTTTGTAAATACATGTTTAGCAAAACTGTACCCAATGTCACTATTTTCTGTAACCAGTTTATTCTCTTACTTATATGTTATATTTGATCATAATTGATTGATTCCTATGTTAAATAAAATTGTATCCTGACTGACCTTTATAGCTGTATCTAGAACTTGTATTGACAAAACACATGCCTCGGCTGATGTGTATACGTTCAATAGAGGATTGGTGGCTCCAGACCTGTCAGGCGACCGCTTATCCCCCGTGAAAAATTAAGCATTGGGCAAGTTGAATTTCATCAACCTGACCTGAAAAGCCCTATTGGGACACCTCCAAAAATTTGCAAACCCAAACCAAAAATTTTTTTGTGGCCCAATTGATCATGCTTTCACTTGTATGGGCCCCTTTACCCTAAATCCACATAAACACTCCAATGAACAAAAAATAATGGTGCTCCAGCCACTGTACCCTTAGTTCGCAGTGGGGTTTCTGAACAAAAGACCTGGACTGCTACAGACTGGAACCAAATTGTCTTTAGCAATGAATCCATGTTCTTTTTGGGATCTGATGATGGTCAGGTTGGAGTAAGGAGGCCTTGTGGTGAGTCCTTCAGTCCCACGTCTGCTGTGGAGCAACACATTGCCCCGAATGCTGGTGTGAGGATATCGGAGACATTGTATAGGACAGTTGGTCAACCCTACTAGTGCTGCGAGGGACACCAACAGCTCAGCGAGGTGTGCTGGATGTCCTGTGACCATGTCACCTCTCATGGCTTACAATTGGTATTTGTGAGAAGGCTTATGCTCACCCATAGCAAGGGTCTCCACCAGATTGTAATATTTTCTTGGCCTGAATACCATATTTAACCACCAGTCCAGCATTTATGGGCCCAGCTGAACTGGTAGCTTCAGCAACCTACGAGTACACAAACACAGGTCCAGCTGTAACATCTGTGCTCACATGTGCCACAGAATGCCATACAGGACCTGTATACCTCCATGCCCAATTGTATCATCCTGTATCCAGGCTTAAGGTGGCCAACAAGGACTAGAAACCTCCACTCAATTGTATAGTTTTCTCCAATAAACTTATTATCTCTAATACTGTTATCACTGTAAAAGTTTTGTACTGAGAAAGCAATTGCGAGTGTGAAATTTGTACTCCCCCTGTTTCCTAGGATTTGAGTTCAATAAATCATTCCATATTTTCAATATTTCGGTTGAGTAAACAATTAGTTGAATTCAGAGTCCATTGACTTCAGAAAAAGAGGGATGTCACCATCTCCTTCAGTCCCCAACATATATATTGATAGATATTGATCGATTGAGGTGTATCTATCACAAAAAACAAGACAAGAAGGGGGCACCCCTAGTGCAGAGTGACTGGATAAATGAACAATTCTTTGATTAGTTTTGCACTAACTTTGTATTGTTGCACAAGTCAGGAGGTGCAACTCAACAAGCCCATCGTTGGTAGTTTTTGAAGCCTCCTCTCCGACTTCTGTGCCGCTGCTAACGGGCTCCAGCAGGTGGATATAATGGATAAATCAGTGCTAAACCACACCTAGAAAAGTTTGGTACACAGGCGTACGACGCTTAAGAAACTAAGGTTTAATAGGACATAAAGAACTAAAAGTATATGGACTACACATTTCTTGCTGTTTTAGAGTTCCTTAGGTCCTATATTACGGTAGCTATGTAGATCACCTGGTGATAAATCACTGGGGCCATGTGCTAAAAACTGATCGAACGTTTATTGCAAAAACAGGAATATGGCAAGTCCCTTAATAATCCGGCATAATCAGGACCACTGCCCTAGACCACAGGAAAATCTAGACCAGGGGTGTCAAACTCATTTTCACATCAATGTTCTAGTTCCCTCAGAGGGTTATTTGAGGCCTTAGAGGATGGCTATGAGGCCTGGGTTGGGCTGTCAGAGCTCTGCCACCACCTGTGAGTTGCTGTATAGACCGGTGTGCACCAGATTTAAACCAAGATGCACCGCCCCTATGCTGCCGTTGTGGATAGTGGACCAACCGCATTATGTTTTATAAGTAAAGTCCTGTATGACAATTGTGAAGTAATTAATTGTATTCTGCTATTTGGCTACAAGATGCGCTATTTCTTTGGGTTTTTGAGTATGCAAATGAGGCACATGTTATAACACTCACATGGCGTCGGCCCCTTTTTGGGAAAAAATGCTGAAAGACAGGAAACAAGCAGCAGGACACAGGAGCAGAGCCAAAGAAACGATCCAGCTTCCAAGAACCGCCAGGCTTGGAACTGAGAGTGTCCAGGACTTCGGAGAGCCTGACTGCCTACACAGACGTTTTCCGCCGAATGAGAGCCCCGGACAAACAGGGCAAGCTGCGAGACAGAGAGGACCATCTGCAGCCAGACTATCCACATGGATCTGCACCTGAGGACAGGAATTGCCGGCCATCTTTAAGGTACCTTAGCGGATGTGTGCACGCCAACGAGCTCAGGACTGTGAGAAGGCCTGCTACTAGTTTAGTTAGGTTAGGTTCAGTTACAGGTCAAAGGAGGGTTACCCCACTACACCTTCCTGTTGGACTTGAAAAGAGTTTGCTAACACACCGTTATCCACGTGAACCGGTTCACCTGTGAGAGAAAGTTTTGTGTCACATGTGCCTTTGGGGGGGGGGGGGGAAGCGTGGAGAGTCATTTAAGTTGTAAGTCACTGTGCTGTACCGCCGGCGCCTGCAACCACCACCACACACAATTGTTCCTGTTGGTGCTTATGGTATTAAAAGGTAAAGGGTTATCGGCCTTTCCAAACCCCACGGGTAGGTAAAGTTACCAGGCATCCAGAGGATACACTCCTGGCGGCGCGCTGTGCAGCACTGGGGCCCAAGATATGTATTTGTATATCTGTGTTTGGGGGATCTGTTCACTATCTTTTTCCATAAAGTTCAGTAAAACAACCAGTTGTTGAGCCGGTGTTGGAGTCGTGTTCTTTGTCCGTGACTTCGCTGTATTCCGGTAAACCTGCCCACGGTACTCGGTTTACACCGTTACCACCTCTGGCAAGCAGTGGCTTCATCCTCCATGGAAAGTGGAGAGCTGTTCTTACCATGTACTGACCTTATTCATCCCCCCTCACTATCTAGCAGGCCACATAAAATGATAGAGGCCAGATTCAGCGTGCAGGCCTTGACCCATGTGATCTAAACCATGGGTTTTTGGACTGTTAAAGGATGTTGAAGACTGTTTGCCCGAGTAAAGGAATTTACCTGTTTTTTATTTCTCCAGATTCCCTTAACGACCTTGGGCGTATCCATACATCCAGGTCGTTTGTGGGAGTTAACGCACATGGACGTATGGATACGTCCTGAGGATGCGCGAACTCTAAAGCAGAGTTCGCGCGATCGGCGCGGGATGTCAGCTGTATATACGTGACCCCCT
>JAODAL010034571.1:0-44081 GCA_025379985.1 Phyllomedusa bahiana
CGCGGTTTTAAAACCCTTTAGAAAAGGGAAAAAACAAACCCCCCCCAGGGGCCCCCAAAACCCCCCCCACCCCCCCCCCCCCCCCCAAGGCCCGCCCCCCAATCCACCCGTTCCCAAGCAGAAAGCTCTACCCCATTGTACAATGTTCTTAACCAATCTACAAACCGCCCGGCGGGGCCGAATCTCAGAAGCGTGGCCCAGAGGTAACTCTGGAAACCTGAAAAAAGGGCCCTTTTTGGGCCCTTTATCCAAAGACAGTCTGTAGCCCCTCCAGTGACCCGCCCTACCCCGCTCTACAGCTTCCCGGACACCGAGGGCTGCACTAACTGTGCTGCGGCCTGGAACAGAGCAGTGCTGGGCCCCTGTCAGGAGCTGGGAGGCAAATCTAATTACCCGGTTGAAAAACACTTTTGCCAGAATCTTCCTGTCCACATTGAGCAGCGCTATGGGATCCCAATTCCCAATGGGGGAGGGATCTTTACCTTTTGACAGAATAATCAGTGCTGACCTCCTCATTGACTTTGGCAAAGTGCCCGAGGAGAGACACTCATTCTTTACCTCAATCAAGTGGGGAACCAAGGTGTCCTTAAAGGTCTTGTAAAACTCTGATGTTAGACCATAAGGCCCAGGTGACTTTTTGAGGTCTAAGCCCTCAATCGCCCCCTTTTCACTTCCTCTTCTCTGATCGTTTCTGTCAAAATTTTCCAGCGAGAGGCTTAACCCTGGGCTAGGGATGGCGTCAGCCAGAAAGCCGCTTTCCTGTCCTGATCCCGTTCCCTCCTGCCCAAGAGGTGTGAGTAGAAGGACCTGAGATCTCCAGGATCCTGATCTGGACCGTTTCGAGACCCCTGAACTATCTCTCAGCCTGCCCACCACTTACAACTCACTGATTTCCTGCAGCTCTTGTAAGGGTCGGGCGAGCGGTACTTTCAGAAATCCCTCTCAAAAACCAAGGATGCGTGCCTATCATACTGACACCTCATGAGCATGGACTTCACTCCGGAGATCTCCTCGCGGCTACCCCTGGTCGAGATAAGATGTTCGAGTTTCCTCCTCAGGCTCTGGTACAGGAAGTACCTGTTCCAGCTCCTGAGATTAGAGGTCTGGCGGAAGAACCTCGACACCCTTTTCTTGAATATCTCCCATCACTCTGACGCACTTCTGCATAGACCTATTATAGGCACCTGACTCTGAAGACAGTCCTCGAAGGATTGTCTGATCTCCGCTTCTTCCAGGAGCAACAGATTGAGCTTCCAGTAGCCTCGGCCCATGCGAGGGGTTTCTGAATTATTCAGAGTAAACATAATCATACAGGGATCGGAGGATTCCACCTCAACCACCAACAGCGGTGACAAGACAGCCTCCTCCTTAAAAAAAAACATGTCCATTCGAGACCTGCACTGGCTACCCCTACCGAAAGTGAACCCCCTGTGGTCTGGGGTGTGCCTGATGTGAACAACCACCAGATGAGCCTCATTGACTATCCTACTCAAAGCGACACCATCATAAGTCGGGGCCGCTCTGGAACCTCCCCGATCCAGGGACCTTGTGGTAGTATTAAAGTCCCCTCCTAAGACAACTTGCCGACTTGTAAAAAGGAAAGGCTTGATCCTCATGAAGAGACATTTCCTCTCCAACATGCTTTGGGACCATAGATATTAATAAGTCTGAGTTCCTGTCCCTTCATGAGAACATCCAGGATCAGACACCTCCCCATTTCGAGTTTGATAACCCTCCTGCTTTCTACCTCTGCGGTAAAAAGGACCGCCACCCCGCTATACGGCTCGGTATAGTAGGAAAGCCCTGCCCGCCATTCACTCTTTGCCTTTCCGATTAATGACAGATCTGTCAAACTGGTCTCTTGCAAAAACAAAATATCAGCTTAAACCTGCCTGAAAAAAATCAAAGGCTGCATATCTAGCCACATCTGAATTAATGCTGGCAACATTTATACTTGCCAGCGTCAATGGGAGAGTGCCGCCATCATTGATGATCGAGCTCGACAGCCTTCCCCTTCCCCTTGTCCCTGCCCTACTCTTCATCAGAGACTTCTGGTTTCAGCCTCTTGAGGCTGACAGAGACATCCATCCCAGTACTCTCCATAACCTCCCCCTCCCCGGTGCTCTCTGTGCCCACCATGGAATTCTCTGTAACCCTCCAGGTGCCCTCCCTTTGTGACTTTTCTCCCCCGCTGCCACTGGATTGCCGGGTTTTTCCCTCTCCTGGAAACTTCTGTGATTGTTTTGGAGGCTTCCCAGAAGAGGAGGTGCCATTACCCCCCGAAAGCTCTCCCACATGATCCTGTACATCCTCATCTCCCTCCTCCTCAGAACCAGTGGAGAGGTCGACAAGGGCACTGTACTTATTAGAGAGATCGATCAGATGAGGGGGTTCCCTCCCTTCCTTTAGCTGGCACTTGGCTCAGGGTCAGAGGAATAGAATCGTCCCACTCTAAAGAAGTTGAGGCTTCGTCTGACCTCCTCTTCTTTTTCCCCTTCTTCACACCCCGTTTCTTTGTAGGCTGCTCCTCACTTTCACTTACCTCGCCCCCCCTGGGGAAAGGATTGCAGGGGGGGCAGCCTCCCCCCTCCTTTCTCCTCCTCCGGGCCCTTCCTCTTCTAGCTCGACTCCCCCGGGGCCTCGCTTGGTCAAAATTGGCACCCAAACCTCGGGGGTTCCGGTCTGAGTCCCCTTGGCATGGATGGGGGTCCCCCCCCTTCTCCGTTGGCTTTCCCCCCCAATTCCCCTTTTTTGTCTGCGGGGATTTTCCCTTCATACTGGCCCCTTAACTCCTTCATTCTACGGGTTTCCCTCCCCGATGCCCTCTCCGCGGGAATTAGCCCTCCCAACTTTCCCCCCCATCTGCCGGGGTTTGAAAAACCCATATTGGAAAAAGGACAAAGGCAGGGGCCCAAAATGGTTCCCCGAAGGCCCCAAAAAAGGTGGCGGGAAAAATCCTGCCACACGATGCAGCCGGGTGCCCCGCCCTCCCCAAAAAGTGCACAACACCTGCCCCCACCCCCGGCGCTGAAGTGTGTGGGGTCGCCCAACCCGGTTTTGGCCCAAATTTTCCGGGCCTCCCCCTGGTGGGGAAGACTAGGATTCTGTCACCCCTTGGGGAAAGTGGGGGATAGTATGGGGGTTTGATGGTGTTCCCTTTGAAAACCCTCAGTTTCACCATGAATTCTTTGGCCCCCCCGCCCAAAAACCCAGGCACTTCCCTTTTCTTAAGGGGGAAACCCTGGAGGACCCCCCTCCGTATCTTTTTGAGCCAAGTGTAAAGATGTCCCCTTTACTAGAAAAAGGGGGAATCTCTTTTATGGCCCGGGAACGATCATTTCCCCGGGGGAAGTTATTTGGGGGAGATTACCTGAACAAAAAACCCCCCCGCCATTGGGGGAAAAAACTCCCCTTTCCCTCTTTAGGGGGACCAGAAAGAGCTTGAGGCCCCTGGCCCCCCGCACGAACCCTCCCCAAAAAAAAGGGGGGTTTCCCAAAAGGGTGGATCAGGGAAAAGATGCCCCGCCCCCTAAAATTTCCCATACCAGAGAAGTCTACACCCTAGATTTTTGGGGGCTTTGCTTTATCCCCTTTCCCCAACTGAAAAGGACTACTTTTTCCCCCGGGTACTTCCTCCCCCCGGCTTTTGGGGGATCGGCCCCTTTCCCCCCCGCCCTTTTGATCTCAAAGGCTGAAGCCCATGCCTCTAAACCCAAAAAGGGGGGGGACCCCCTCCCCGTCTACGGTGACCGCTCTCACCTCTTTTTTAGAGCCTCCAGGAAGCGGCACTGATCCGCCTTCCCCCCGAAACCCTTTTGGAAAGGGGAAAAAAACCTAGCATCTTCCCAGTCACCACCCCTGGGCCTAACCAAAAACCTCCCCCCCTTTCCATTGGTGCCCGAGGTTCCGGGGGGGGACAGGTGCGCCCGGGAGGGGCAGGGGGGCCAAACCCCCCACCCCCCCCCTTTTCCACACCAACATCATTAGGTTTTGTTCTGTCTTTCTTTTCCCCCTTCCTCCCCCTTTCTTTTCCTTTTTTCCCTTTCCCCTCCCCCCCCCCCCTTATTTACCTGCACCTTTTCCTACATTCTTTTCCTCCATTCCTGCTTCCTGGATCCCTTCCCCCCCCTCCACTCATTTTTTGCTTTCCCCCCCGGACCCCTCAAACCAATTTTTTTACTCCTTTCCTCTGAAACTTTCATTCCTTCATTTTCCCTCCCTTCCTCTTTTCACTAAACTTTTATCCTCCCCCCCACATTCACCACCCATTCTCCCCCCCTCCCACATTCACTCCATCTTTACCCCCACCCCTCCACATTCACCTCCCATCATTCCCCTCCCCCCCTTTCACCCCCATCATTCTCCCTCCCCTCCCCCAATCTTTCCCCTCCCCTCCACCCATCATTTTCCCTCCCTTCCACATCCTTTCCCACATTTTCCCTCCCTTCCAATCCATTTCATCTTTTTTCCCCTCCCTTCCACCTCCATATTGTTTACCCCCTTTTCATCACTCCACTTATCCCCTCTCTTTCGCTCTTTGGCCCGGGCCTTTTTTCCACAGTTCATTTTTTTCCTCAGATTTTCCATTCTTTTTCTATTTGGAGGAAAACGTCCCTCCCCCTATGGGGGGGGGCCCCTTTTTTTTTTTTTCCCCCTTTCCCTTTGGGCCTGGGGGGGGTTTTGTTTGCGGGAATTTTTTCCCTGCTGTCATTTTTACCCTCACTGTCACTTTTGGGGGGGCCCTTTTTGGCCCCCTTACCCATCTTTCTCATCTGAAAACTTTTTTTCCCACGGGGGGAACAAAAATTGGAGATGTTCCCACCTTATCTGCAAACTTATTCTCCCCACTAGTTTTACTCTTTCCCAACTTCAGGGTACGGGTCAGGAAGGTTGCCCAGGGGGGGCTGCAACGGGACCCACAAACCTACCCCCCCTCAGGGCCCCCCCTGGGTTTTGTTTGGAAAACCCCCCCCGGGGAAGGGGCCCAAAGCCCCGCCGAGTCACCTCACCACGTGACACCCCGCTTTGCCTTTTGTTCCCCCATTCTTTTTTTCAAGGGGGTCGTTCCCCCAAGGGGGGAGGTTTTGAGGTTCACGGGGGTCCACTGGATGATTGCTCTCTGAGCAAACCCCCCCAGGTCTCCCGGGGTTTGCTCAACTTTCCCCAGCCAAAAATCGGTTTACTCTGGGGAGAGAAAACCCGAAAAGTTTGGGGGTCCCCTTCTGTGTGCCCCGGGACGACCCTGGGAGAAAGGGGAGAGGCCTTGAAGTGCTCCCCTTGGGCCCCCTCAACCCCCTCCCCCTCCTTCTCCTCCTCCACTTCTTGTTCCCCCTTTATCTCCTTGAAAACCCTGCAAGTTTGCCAGTTTCTCCTGGAATGGACCACTTTTTTTCAGGGAAAAAGATGTTCCTCCTCTTTCCCCCAGGTATTTTAGGTCTTTCCTTTTTCCTCCCTTTATCTCTTTATTTAAATCCTGTTTGTTTTTTTTTGGCTTGCATTCTTGGAGCACAATTTTTTTTTCTAGTATGCGCTCCCGCAGCAGGGGCCCTTTTCCTTCCCTCATCCCTTTTTATCTATGAGGTGGTTTTTAATCCAGGACCCAAAGGGTTTTTTGGGGGGCTCCCCCCAACCCCCCTTCAGGTCAGAATTAAATGTCCAGGTTTCCCGCTTATTTACAGCTTTTTTTTCTGACTGCTTTCTTTTTGGGGGCTGCCCCCCCCTGGGGGCTGGATTTTACTTCCTCCTGTATTCCTTCCCTTTGGGTGCTTTTCAATGGTGTGGGGTGGGGGGTTATGCGCTGGGCACTATGCACTTTTCCCCTTTTTTAAACCTTTCGGCTGCTTGTGGCTTTGCTGGAGCGGAAAAGGGGGGTTTTATTGGGTGCACCTTTCCCCCCCCCTCAAATCCCTCTGCTCCCGGGGGGGGTGGGCATCACCCCTGGTGGCCACTGAGTCTCCTCTTTTCCCCCCCCTCCCTTTCATCCTGGGGGGGGGGGGGGGGGGTTATCTTCTCCCTGTTTGGGTGCAGGGGGCTTTTCTGTCCTTTTCCTTCATGCCCTTTTCGGGAAGGGAGAGTTTGTGACTCCACAGATCCAAACACTCTTCCCGGTTGGGTGCAGGGGGGGCTGTATCTTTACTGTGCCTCTCCCCGCTCAACTGTTTTTCCCTCTGCTTCTGCTTTCTGTTACCCAAACTGCCACGGGGTTGGGTTTTTGGGGCATTTCCCTTTCCCCCCCAGCCAACCTGGGGGGCCGGGGGGTTTTTGCTGTTTTTCCCCCACAAGAAGGGCATGCACGCTGGAATTCCAGGGAAACCAAAGGGTGAACGCAGGAAAAATGGTCACAGGGAAAACCCTGCCACCGGCTGACGCTGTGAGAAAATTTCATACACAGAGCTGCACTTTACTAGTCTGCTAGTGCATTCATGGGTTAACCAAATTTTTTAATTTCCCTTTTCCCCCCTTTATTTCCCTTTTTTTTTACATGTTCTTTTTTTTCCCTTTTTTCCCGTTGCTTTCCTTCTCTCACTTTTCTCTCCCTTTCCTTTTTGTCTCCCCCCCCTTTTCTCATCAACTTTTTTTTCCTTTTTTCCCCTTTTTCTTTTCCCTTTTTTTTTCTTCTTTTCCCCCTTGTCTCTTACTCTGTATCTTTTGCCTATTTTCTTTCTTTTTATCATTTTCTTCCTTCTCTTTACTTTTTCCCTCTATCTTCCTTCCTCTGTACTTTCATTTTTTTTTTCTTTTCCCCCACTTCATCTTCCTTCCTCTGTATGTTACTTCTCTTTTCCTTTTTCCTCTATCTTCTTTCCTCTTTATCTTCCTTCTCTTTTCCTTTCTCCATCTTCTTTCATCTGTATGTTCCTTCTTTTTCCTCTTTCCTTCTTTCTGTACGTTCCTTCCCTTTTCCCCTCTATCCCTTTTTTCCCCCTTCCCTTCCCTCCTCTTTCCCTCTCTATCTTTTTTCCCCCTTTCATCTTCCTTCTCTTTTTTCCCGCCTTCCTCCATATCTTGCATGTTCCGTTTCCCTTTCCCTTTTTTCCCTTAATTTTGCAATGCGGTCATTTGCAAAATCCATTAGTCCCCTCCTGCTTCCAAAAAAAAGCAGTGAGCCCCCCAGTCCTGGCAGCCCGGGTTTCCCCTGGGAGGTTTATAACCCCCCCTCGTCCGAGGGCCCCTACCCTGCTGTGGGTCCGGGCGGGCCCAAAATCGGGGCAATGCTGCTGCTTTTGCCCCTCGCCATGGTGTTGGCAGAGCCCGTTTTTGGGGCACAGCAGGTGCCTTCCCTTTTCAGGTCACAGTAATTTCGGTTTCAGGGCCCCGTGGCCGCTCACCCCGGGAGCCTCCAGAGATCCAGTCCGAAACTCTCCTTTCAGCAAACATTGGGTCTATCACCTGGTGCAGGTCCCTGTATTTTTGCCCCCCCACCGGTTCTCAGCATCAGCATGACAAACACAGCGGTCTCATCAAGGGTATGAGGGGGGGGAAAATTTAAACCTTTCTGTTCAGAGGGGAATTTATAGTTCATGGAAAAAGAAGGATACAAAGTATCCGCGTCCAATTTACACTGTTTTTCCGGGAACAACGGGGGCCCCCCCAAAATCAGTGACAGATCCCGAGAACAACAACCCGGTTTTGCACGAGTCCCCACAGGGCGTTTCCCAAAAAGACGGGCCCCCGCTCCAAAAACTCTTACATAGGGAAAAGACTTTTATCCATAAGGCTGAGCTCACACAACGTTAATGGAAAACTATTTTGGGTATCCGGAAAAAAGGTTTTTCCCCGGGGAAAACCCGCAACAAAGCCGCGGGGGGCCCCCCCGACCCGCCCCCATAGGGTATAATCCTCGATCCCCCCCAAAGGGTATAATCCCTGACCCCCCCCTAGGGTATAAAACCCCGATCCCCCCCAAAGGGGAAAAATCCCCCCTCCCCCCCAAAAGGGTATAATCCCCAAACCCCCCCCCCCAAAGTGTATAATCCCCAATCTCCCCCCCACAGGTATAATCCCATCTCCCCTCACAGGGTTCTAATCCCCATTCTCCCCCCCCCCAAGGGTTTATCAATTCCCCAACCGCCCCCCCCACAGTGTATAATCCCCGATCTCCCCTCACATGGTATAATCCCCGATCCCCCTCACAGGGTTTAATCCCCGATCCCCCCACAGGGTATAATCCCCGATCCCCCACCAAGGTTATCCCAAATTCCCCCCCAAAGGGTAAACCCCCCAAATCCCCCCGGGCCCCCCCGGCCCCCCCCCCACAGGAAAAACCCCAATCCCCCCAAAATTAATCCCCCCCCCCCCCAAAGGGAAAAAAAAACCCTGACCCCCCAACATACACTTTTTTTGTTGGTCGCACATGTTCTCCATACATGCCAGGATTAAACACAGATGAGCTGGATTGTCTGTCTCTTAGAATAGAAAGTAAGGCACATGCGCAGAACTACAGGGTAGCAGTGTTTTCGGCTGAGCTCAGAACTTCCATAGAACAGAATGGAGAGTACAGCGCATACGCACAACTACAGGTAAAGGTTAAAAAGTTGGGTTTGACTCTATTCAAAAAGTACATGGAACACTAGGAAAAGTTTACAAAAAAAACTTGGCACAACACAACAAATTGCACAGGTTTGGAATATTAAAATGTTCTCGGAAATAGGGAAAAATGGGCTTTTCATTTTTGTAAAATTTTAAAGGGCTACCTTTACGTCAAGGGGTTGTCGGTGAGTCCTTACTAAAAAGAAGTTTTTCCCATAGGAACACTATGGAGATTATGGCGCATGTGCACAACTACAGGTACCTGTTAGCAGTGTGTTTTGCCCTTTTTAAAAAACCCCTTAGAACCTATGAGAGTATGGCGCATGCCCACAACTACAGGTACCTGTTAGCAGTGTGTTTGACTCTATTCAAAACCCTTCAGAACACTTTTGGAGATACGGGCATGCGCACAACTACAGGTACCTGTTAGCAGTGTGTTCGGCTGTACTCAGAGCTCCCATAGAACAGAATGTAGAGTTGTGCACATGTGCTACCAGCTCCCCTTTCTGAGCTTTTAAGAGTTCCCGAAATAGGTGCAGTTTCCAGAGATGGGGTCTGCACTTTCACCCATTAATGTCTATGGTGGGATGACCTCTATAATGTAAGTAACACCGGATAAATGAAGCAAGATGTACTGTCACACACTCATATCTGTATCGGTGTCGAGGAAGCCTGGTCGCCCAAGAGGGATCCAGGAGCAACGACTTTCTGCAGCATCTGCTCAGGGTTCATAATCTGATGAATCTTTTTACAATTTTAAATGTAAGATCCTTGTGCAAATTTAAAGGGTTGTTATTACAGGAATTGCTGCTTTTTATTTTTGGATCTTGCAAAAAAAGTCCCCTTTGCAATAATGTGTCCATTTCAGTGTCTACCTATTCCTAGATTCCCCTCTTGTATGGGACTAATCAGCTCCTAAGGTCCTATAGCTACAGGGGCCTGTTCATTCTCTTCTGATAGGCTGCCAGTATGGTCCTATAGTACAGACCTGTTAAAACTTTTAATGATAGGATGCAGCACTGGTTCTATATTAAGCTAAGATTGGGCTTTACCTTTTGGCAGCCTAGTAGAAGCCAGTAAACTGAAAATTAAACCAAGAAAATAGGACTGAGATGAGATGAATCAATGTAGTGAGACAACCCTTTAACCCCTTAAAGTATGAAAGTGCAGCGGGCAACCTTTTCCCACGGGTCACCCAGGGCTGGGACGGCGCATGGGCAAAGGTAAGGCGTACAAAGGGAGGCCCCTGGGTACTGGCCCAAGGTCTGCAAGGCCCCATATGCAACCGGACCCCTGTGCCAGGTGGCCGACAAGCCCCTTTTGCCACACGGCTGCACGGTCGGGACACAGACCCAACCTTGCAGCCATCACGGCCGCCGCCTGCACTGCGCAGTGTAAGCAGCGGCCGAAGCATAATAGCCGGGATCAGAAGATCCCAGCCGTTCAGCTCCCAGGAGGCCGTGCAGCAGGGGCGCGATATGATGATGTCATCACGCCCTTGCTCCGCGGCCTGAACTCTGCTGCCAGGGGCCCCCAGAGGGAAGAAGAGGAAGCAGAGACAACGGGTTAGTATTATTTTTATTTTTTATTTTTTAAACTTTTTACGGGTTTTCTGCCGCCTATATATACTTCCCCTGCCGGCCTATTACCCCCCCTGCCTCCTAATATTCCCCTGCCTGCCTATAAAATTGCCCTGTCTCCTATATATGGCCCTCCCTGCCCCCCTGCCTATATACTTCCCCTCCCTTCCTCCCTCCTATTACTTGCCCTGCCTGCCTATATATGCCCTCCTGCCTAATACGCCCTGCCCCCCTAATACTGGCCCTACCTGCCTGCCTTCCTT
Source organism: Phyllomedusa bahiana (assembly GCA_025379985.1). Taxonomy (NCBI): domain Eukaryota; kingdom Metazoa; phylum Chordata; class Amphibia; order Anura; family Hylidae; genus Phyllomedusa; species Phyllomedusa bahiana. The sequence goes on from JAODAL010034571.1 coordinate 10,373, forward strand.
TTACTTGCCCTCCTACCTAATACGGGGTTCCGCCTCCCTTTTCCTATTAATTGCCCCCCTCCCTATATACGGGCCCCTGCCTGCCTATATCTCCCCCTTCTGCCTATATACTTGCCCGCCTCCTATATACTTGCCCGTCTGCCTATAATTGGCCCTGCCCCTCCCTTTCCTATTACTTACCATGCCTGCCTATTTGGGCCCTGCCTGCCTGCCTATTATTGCCCTGCCTCCCTATATACTGACCTTGCCTCCTATATACTGGCCCTCCCTGCCTGCCTATATATTCCCTGCCTGCCAAAATATTTTTCCCGCCTACCTAATTTTCCCCTGCCTCCCCTCCCTATATATGGCCCTGCCTGCATGCCTATAAATTGCCCTGCCTGCCTGCCAAAAATACGGGCCTGTGCCTGCTAATACTGGCCCTGCCGCTTTCTATAACTTCCCCGCCGCCTGCCATAACGGGCCGCCGGGCATATACTGGCCCAACCTGGTACATACTGGCCCTGCCTGCTTTATTTGGCCCTGCCGCCTATAACTGGCCCTGCCTCCTACATATGGCCCGCCTACATTTTGGGCCCCTGCCTCCTAATACGGCCCCCTGCCTCTAAAATATGGCCATGCATCCCTCCTATTACTTGCCCCCTGCCTGCCTATTTTACTCCCGCCGGGCTAATACGGGCCCCCCTGGCTACATACTACCCCTGCCTCCCTACATACTGGCCCTGCCTACATCCCGGCCCTGCCTGCTTATTACGGGTCCGCCCCCTACATACTACCCCGCCTTTTTATATACTGGTCTTGCCTGCCTACTATCCCGCCTACATACGGGGCCCTGCCTGCTTATAAACTGGTCCGCCTGCCTTCATATGGCCTGCCTGCTTATTAAACAGCCCGCCTGGCTACTACGGGCCCTGCGGCTAATTTTTGGCCCTACCGGGCTAGTTCTGGCCTGCCTGTTATTTACGGGCCCCTGCCTGTTACTTACGGCCCTGCCTGGGCTACTTATTTTGGCCCTCAGCAATTACTGGCCCGGCTGCTAATTACGGCCATCCCTGGCTAATTTACGCCTCTGCCCTACCGGGCTAATTACGGGGGAGTCATACTACCGGGCTAATTACTGGGGGCACCCTGTACCGGGTTATCACTGTGGCAACCGCAGCACCTTGCTGTTTACGGGGGGACCCCCGCTACCTTGCTGATTATGGGGGCACCCCCACTACCTGGATATAACGGGGGGCAGCCCCACACCTGCATAGCTAGGTGCAGCCCCAGCTACCTGCTAATTACGGGTGAGGCCCTTTCTACCTACCAAATTAATGGGGGAAAGGCCCTGTTTAACCTACGAAATGGGGGTCTACCTATTTACTGCCACTTTCTGACATTTTTTAATTTAAAATTTTTTTGGGGCTAACATACGCTTTTTGGGGGTACAGTTATGAATTTTTAACTGTGTGGGGCAGAAAAGGGGGGCACTTTTTATATTTGGGGCTTATATGGGGAAACTTTTACAGTTTTGGGAATTATAGAAAGTGCGGAAAAGAGAGGATCAAAAATGTATTTGGGAAAAATTTTACGGGAGAATGGGGGGGAGAAATATATTGCATGCTGTACTGGACGGAGAAAAAATGGAAGGGGGAAAAACCATCAGGGAAAGACATAATGAGGTTTGGGAAAAGATGGAGAAGAAAAGGAGAAGAGAAAAAACTCCCATCATGATAGTTCCCCTGTGAGTCCCTCGCAGGGGGAATTTTCTTCTTTTTGATCATGCGTTATTCATGCGAGGTGACCTGAAATATTGTGTGATTGGTTTTAGGGTTTTGCTGGGGCATGTAGTGTCAGGGGTTGTAAAAGCAAGTGCACACTTACTCTGTGATGAGGGTTTTTCTCTGCACATGTTTCTTTTTTTGCTTTTGTTTGGGGCTCCACAAAAACGGTTTTTGGGATTTCTTATGTGTTTTTGTGCAGAAATGTACAGCATTAACTATTGCCTTTCTCACAAAAAAAGACCCAAAAAAGCCCATGTGAAAGCACCTTATATGTAAATTTTTTTTGAAGGGGGCGAGGGTTGGAAAAAAAAGGAAATTTTTTAAGCGATATTTTATTGGGCTGGTGGGGGTTAGTGCCAGGGATGATTTTTTTTTCCCCTCCCCTGGTAGGGGACCCCCAGGCGTCACTTTATCTCAAGCAAAAAGGGGAGCGCGGAGGTATGGGGAGGGCTGAATTTTCCCTTGGGGGGATATAAGCTTTATTTTCCTGGGGCCCCTGCACACCTTTCCGGTCTTGCCGCCCCCCGCTGACTTCTTGACTCGCCGGTGCTTTAAATGTTCTTCTTTTTGCAATCATTTGTTCGGTCGGAGAGAAGGGCTCAAGCGCAGTGATTCTTTTTTCTGCTTACACCAAATTTGGTAAAAAACCCTCAACTCTACAGGGGCCCCCAACCTCTGGGGAATTTTAAACCATCTAGATGTTGTCCCGGGCTGCGGCTGGCAATCAGCGGCGCACCGCCGCGTCCCCTCAGGCCCCCCTAATACCCACCTGTGTGGCCAAATTGGGCTCTGGTGAAAAGGTCTGTAGCAGAAAGCAGAAAAAAACCCCCCCTAAAATGTGCGGGGGGGGGCGCTTTATCGGCTTTGTACAAATTTTTATAAACCCCTAATTGGTCATTGACTCTTGTTTTTACAATTAAAATGTAAACTGAATCAAAATGAACCCCTCCCTGCTTCTTACCTCTGATTTAAACCCTTTACACCTTTAAAAGGCAATTAGTTGTGCTTCCTATTCAACGATGTTGAAGGTTTCCCATTTTAAACTTTGATGGTATAAAAAAGAGGGACATCAAAATCTGCAGGGGCGGAACCAAATCTGGGACCCCCCACCCAATCTGGAATAGGCCCCTGAAAGTGCGCTTTCTTTTCTCTTCTATGGGAGTTTTAAGTACAAAAGAACAGAGTGCTCCCCTGTACTGGGAACTCCCATAGAACAGAATGGAGAATGAGGCGCTCCACTGTACTGCCCTGCCTGCCTATATACTGGCCCTGCCTGGCTATATACTGGCCCTACCTGCACAACTTTTCCCAATTTAATTTGGGGATAAAATTTTCCCAAAAAAGGACCCCATCCCCCCACATTATCTGGGGTTTTGGAAATTAACCTTAAAAGTGAATAAAAAATCCTAACCCTGATCAAAAAACTCCAATAAGGGCTCTGAGGGTTTGGTTTGATGCAGTTCGTTCCTCGAAGCCCCCAGTCCCTCCTCGCCGGGGGAGAGCGTTCTGCATGCTGTGCTAACATGAAGCTCAAAGTAATAGTACAAGAAAAAAGTAAGTGAACCCTTTGGAATGAGCCTTGATTACTAATATAGTGAGATTTGATTGTATCTAAGTCACAGTTATTGATAAACACAATGTAACTAATAACACAGAGAGTCGGAGCAAACATCCACAGAGCAGGGAAAAAAGTAAGTGAACCTGTGTTAATGACTTCTCCATGAGCTGATGGGTAGGAGATGTTTCAGGTACAGAGATAAAATTGGTTGTCGGAGTTGAGGAGTGTCACAGGCCAATGCCTACTATAAAGGCACCAAAGCCTTGTCAGTGACTAATTTGTTCTTCCAAACTTTTGTCTTTCTTTCTTTCTTTCTATCTATCTATCTATCTATCTATCTCTCTCATCTATATCTTTCTATCCCATATCTATCTATCTATCTATCTATCTATCTATCTATCTATCTATCTATCTATCTATCAATCTCATATCTATCTATCTATCTATCTATCTATCTATCCATATATGTCTATTTATCACATATCTATCTATCTATCTATCTATCTATATATCTATCTATCTATCTCATATCTATCTTTCTATCCCATATCTATCTATCTATCTATCTATCTATCTATCTATCTATCTATTTATCTATCTAACCCATATATCTGTCTATTTTATCCCATATCTATCTATCTATCTATCTAATCTATCTATCTATATCCTATCGATCTATCTATCTATCTATCTATCTACTTATATATATATATATATATCTATCTATATATCTATCTATCTATCTATCTATCTATCTATCTCTAATATCTATCTATCTATCTATCTAGCTCTCTCATATCTATCTATCTATCTATCTATCTATCTATCTATCTATCTATCTATCTATCTATTATTTGCCGAAGCTTCACAAGAATAGGAAAACACCACCTGGTCGTCCTATAATAGCTGGGATTAATTCTTCTACCAGTAATCTATCCCACTTTGTAGATGCACATCTACAACTTTATGTGGTTAAATTACGTAGCCATTTAAGGGATTCCGGACATCTCATTTCTCTTTTATCAGAACTAAGATCCGAAAGTCCATGTATATTAATAACTCTAGATGTAACATCATTATACACGAACATCACACACATCTTAGGCCTAGAATGCGTTAAATATTTTCTGGAGAAAGATTCTACCATTACAGATTCCTATAAAAAAAAATTTACTTCGGTGTACAAAATTTATTCTGGAAAATAATTATTTGAAGTATGGAAGCGCAATCTATTGGCAGAGGAAAGGAACTGCAATGGGCACCAAAATGGTGCCTGCGTACGCAAATCTATATATGGTTTTCTTTGAGGACAGGTATATATATTCCCATTCCAGGTATATATATTTTAATTTATAAAAGGTTCATTGATGACCTCTTTATGGTATGGAAAGGGCTTGAAAATGAAATTGAATTTTTTTTTATCTCATTTAAACTCTAATAGCTGGGGAATATCTTTTACAGCGCACGTCCACTGTCGTGAAATAGAATTTTTAGATTTAAAAATCTGCACTAGCGGAAATGGATTTGTGACCTCTACCTTCTTTAAAGAAGTGGACACAAATAGTTTTATTAATTATAATGGTGCCCACTATAAGCCTTGGTTGAGAAACATCCCTTATGGACAAATGAGACGTTTGCGCAAAAACTGTACCGAAAGTGAAAGTTTTGGAAAAACGATTTGTGGAAAAACAGTATCCGAGAAGATTAATAAATGACGCTATAGAAAAAAACAAAAAACCTTACACAAAAAGATTGTTTAGAAAGTGATCATTAAAAGAAAACACAGAAGGATAATGAACACACCAAATTTGCACTAATAACTCAGTTCAATACTGCACATAAAAAAATCAAGTCGACTTTACAGCACCTTATTAGAAGAGACCCATTTTTGAAAGACCAAACCTGATTTTTAGGAGAGCACCTAATTTAAAGGGGATTTTAGCCCCTAGTCTTATTAAAGATCCTTCTTCTAGATTTCCCAGTCGTAATTTGAAGGGAGGGAGTTTTTTATGTAATCACTCTGGCTGCCTTTGTTGTAGAAGTATAGAGGTGACAGACACATTCTGTTCGAATGTTACTCTAGAATCCTTTAAGATTAAACATCACTTAGACTGCAAAAGCCAGTTTGTTATTTATCTAATACAGTGTATCTGCAAAATTCAATACATTGGCAGAACTACCTGTCCTTTACATGTTAGACTAAATGGACATAGGTCGAGTACAAAAAAAAGGTGACATTTAAAACAGAGGTTTCCCGACTTTTCCTTTTAAATTTTTTAAAAAAAAATTTTTCCCCCCCCAAAAAAAAAAAATTTTTTTAAAATTTGGGAAAGGGGGGAAAACCCCCTTTTTTTAAAAAACCCCCAAAAAACCCCCAAAAAAATTTTAAAACCCCCCCCCCAAAAAAAAAAAAACCCTTTCCTTTAAAAAAAAAACCCCGCCCCCAAAAAAATTAAAAAAAAAATTTTTTTAAAAATTTCCCCAAAGGAAAAATTTTTTTTTTAAAAAAAAACCCCCAAAAAAAAATTTTTTTTTTTTTTAAAAAAAAACCCCCCCCGGGGGGGGGGTTTTTTTTTTTTCCCCCCACAAAAAAAAAAAAAAAAAAAAAAGGAAAACCCCCGGTTTGGGTTTTAAAAAAAAAATTTTTAAAATTAAAATTTTAAAAAAAAAACCCCCCCCATTTTTTTTTTTAAAAACCCAATCAAAAATTTTTTTTTTTTAAAAATTTTTTTTTTCCCCCTTTTTTAAAAAGGGGGGGGGGGTTTTTTCCCCCCCTTTTACAAAAAACCCTTTTTTTTTTCCCCCCCCCTTAAAAATTCGTTTTTTTTAAAAAAATTCCCCCCCCCCCAAAATCCCCTTTTTTTTCCCCTTTTGGTTTTTTTTTTAAAAAAAAAAGGGCCCCCAGGGGGGGGGGGGAAAAAAAAAAAACCCTTTTTTTAAAAAAATTCCCTAATTTTTTTTTTTTTTTTCCCCCCCCCACAAAAAAAACCCCAAAAAAACCCCCCCCCTTTAATTAAAAAAAAAAAAAAATTTTTGGGGTTTTTTTTTTCCCCTTTATTTTTTTTTTTTAAATTTTTTAAAATTTTTTTTTTTCCCCCTTTTTTTTTTTTTTTAAAAATTTTAAAAAAAAAATTTTTTTTTTTTTTTTCCCTTTTTTAAAAAAAAAAAACCCCCCCCCCCTTTAAATTTTGAATTTACCCTTTTTATTTTTTTTTTTTTGGGGAAAATTTTTTTAAACCCCCCCTTTTTAAAATTTTTCCCAATTTTTTTGGGTTTTTTTTTTGGGGGGGAAAAAACCAAAAAACCCCCCAAAAAAAAAAGGTTAAAAATTTAAAAACCCCTTTTAACCCCAACCTTTTGGGGCCCCTTTTCCCCCCCAAAAAAAAACCCCCCCTTTTTTAAAAAAATTTTTGGGCCCCCTTTTGGGGTTTTAAAACCAAAAAAAAAAAACCCTTAAAAAACCCCCCGGGTTTTTTCCCCCCCTTTTTTTTAAAAAAGGGTTTTTTTTTCCCCCAAAAAAAAAAAAACCCACCCCCCCCCTCCCCGGGGGGTTTTTTTTCCCCAAAAAAAATTTTGGGAAAAAAAAACCCCCCCAAAATTTTTTTAAATTAAAAAAAACCCTTCCCCCTTTTTTTTCCCGCCCTTCATTTTTTTTCCCCCTTTTTTTTTTTTCCCAATTTTTTTTTCCCCCTTTTTTTTAAAAAAATTTTTTCCCCCCCCCCCCCAAAAAAAAAAAATTTTTTTTTTTAAATTTTTTTTTTCCCCCCCCTTTTTTTTTACCCCCCCCAAAAAAAATTTTCCCCCTTTCCCCCCCCCTTTTTTTTTCCCCCTTTTACCCTTATTTTTTCCCAAAATTATTTTTTTTTTAAAAAAAAAAATTTTTTAATTTTCAAAACCTTTTTCCCCCAAAAAAACCCCCCCCTTTCCTCCCCTTTTAAAACAATTTTAAAAAAACCCCCCCCCCCCCCCCCAAAAAAAAATTTTTTTTTTTAAAAAATTTTTTTAAAAAAAATTTTAATTTTTTTTAAAAACCCCTTTTTCCCCAAAAATTTTTTTTTTAAAATTAAACCTTTTTTTTAAATTTTAAAAAAACCCAAAAAAAATTTTTCCCCCCCCCCCCTTTTTTTTTTTTAAAAAAATTTAAAAAATTTCCCCCCCCCCCCCCCCCTTTTTTTTTTTTTAATTTATTTTTTTTTTAAAAAAAAAAAAATTTTTTTTTTTTTTAAAAAAAATTTTTTAAAAATTTTTCCCCCCCTTTTTTTTTTAAAAAAAACCCGGCCCTTTTTAATTTTTCCCCCCCTTTTTTTTTTTTTTAAAAATTTTTTTTAAAAATCCTTTTTTTTTTTGGGGTTTTTTTAAAAAAAAAAAAATTTTCCCTTTTTTTTTTTAAAAAAAAATGCCCCCTTTTTTTAAAAAAAAATTTTTTTGGGTTGGCCCCCCCTTATCCCCCCCGGGGGTTTTTTTAAAAAAAAAAAAAACCCCCCTTTTTTTTGGGGGTCAAAAACCCCCAAAACCCCCCAACCAACCCCCCAAAAAAGGAAAAGGGGCCCCCTTTTTTAAAAACCCCCCTTTTTTTGTTCCCTTTTTTTTTTTTTGGGGGGCCCCCCCGCCCAAAAAATTTTTTTTTCCCCCCCAAAACCCTTTTTTTCCCGGGGGGGGGGTTTTTCCCCCCCCCCAAAAAAACCCGGGGGGCCCCCCCCCTTTTTTTTTTGGGTTGCGGGGGTTTTGGGGCCCCCCCCCCCTTTTTTGGGGGGGTTTTGGGGCCCCCCTTTTTTTCCCCCTTTTTTTTTGGGGGCCTCCCCCCCCTTAAAGGGTTCCCTTTTTTGGGGGGGGGGGGTTTTTTTCCCCCTCCAGTTTTTTTTTTCCCCCCCCCCCCCCTTTTTTTCCCCCCTTTTTTGGGCCCCCCGGGGGGGGAAAAAAAACCCCCCCCTTTTTTTGGGGCCCCGGGGGCCCCTCCCCCCTTTTTTTTTCCCCCCCCCGCGGGGGGGGGAAAAACCCCCCGGGGTTTTTCCCGGGGGCCCTTCCCCCCTTTTTTGGGGGGCTTTTTCCCCCCCTTTTCCCCCTTTTTTTGGGGCCGGTGGGGGCCCTTTTGGGGGGGGGGGGGGGCCCAAATTTTTTTTTTTTTTTCCCGGGGGCCCCATTTTTTTTTTTTGGCGTTCCTGGGGGGGGGGGCCCCCTTTTTCCCCCAAAAGGGGTCCCGGGGGCCCTCCCCCCTTTTTTTTGGGGTTTTTTTCCCCCGGGACCCCCCCCCCCCTTTTTTGGGGGGCCTTTTTGGGGGGTTTTTTCCCCGGGGTTCCCCCGGGGGAAATTTTTTTTTGGGGGGTTTCCCGGGGGGCCCCCGGGCCGCCCCCCCGGGGGGGCCGGGGGGTTTTTTTCCCCCCCTTTTTCCCCCCCGGGGCCCCGGTGCCCCCCCCCCTCCCCTTGCCCCCCTTGGGCCCCCCGGCCCCCTTTTGGGGGGCCCGGGGGGGCCCCCCCCCCCGGGGCCTTTTGGGGGGCCCCCCCGGGGGCCCTTTTCCCCCTTTTTGGGGGGGGAAAAAAAACCCCCTTTTTTTCCCCCCTTGGGGCCCAAAAGGGGGGCCCCCCCCCTTTTGGGGGGGGTCTCCCGGGGCCCCCCGGGGGCCCCCCCCCCAAAAAAACCCCCGGGGGGGCCCCCAAGGGCCCCCCGTTGGGGGGGCCCCTTTTTTGGGGGGTTTTTTGCTGGGGGGCCCCCGGGGGAAATTTTGGGCCCCCCCAATTTTGGGGTTTTTTGGGGGTTTTTTTTCCCCGCCCCCCCCCCCTTTTGGGGGCCCCCAAAATTTGGGCGCCCCCCGGCCCGGGGCCCCCCGGGGGGGGCCAGGGGGGCCCCCCAAATTGGGGGCCCCCCGGGGGGGGTTTTTGGGGCCCCCCGGGGGGGGCCTTGGGGGGGAAAAGGGGGGGTTTTTGGGGGGGGGGGGGGGTTTTTCCCGGGGGGGGCCCCGGTCCCCTTTTTTTTTTGGGAAGGGCCCGGTTTGGGAAAAATTCCCCCCCCTTTTGGCCCCCCTTTTTTCCGGTTTCCCCCCCCCCTTTTGGGGGGGCCCCCGCGGGGGGGGGGGGGCCCCCGCGGGGGGGGGCCCCCCCCCCCCCTTTTTTTTTGGGGCCTTTTTTGGGGGCCCCCGGGGCCCCCCCTTCCGGGGGTTTTTTTGGGGGCCCCGGGCCCCCCCTTTTACCCCGTGGTTTTCCCCCCCCCCCCCCCCCTTTTTAAAACCCCCCCCCGGGGCCCCCCCCGGGGCCCCCCTTTTTGGGGGGTTTTAAGGGGCCCCCCCCCGGGGGCCCCCCCCCGGGGCCCCCCCCCCCCCCGGGGGGGGCCCTCCCCCCCCCCCCCCCCCCCCCCCCCCCCCGGGGGGGGGGCCCTCCCCCCTTTGGGGCCCCCCCCCCTTTGGGGGCCCCTCCCCGGGGGTTTCCCCCCCCTTTTTTTTCCCCCCCCTGTTCCCCCCCGGGGCCCGGGCCCCCCCCGGGGCCCCCCCCCCCCCCCCCCCGGGGGGGCCCCTTTTTTTCCCCCCCTTTTGGGGGCCCGGGGGGGCCCCGGGCCCCCCTTTCCCCCTTTTGTTCCGGGGCCCCGGGGCCCCTTCTTTCCCCGGGGGGGGGGCCCCCGGGGGGCCCCCCCCCCCCCCCCCTTTTTTGGGCCCCCCGGGGCCCCCCCCCCCTTTTTGGGGTTTCCCGGGGGGGCCCCCTTTTTCCCCCCTTTTTTTTTTTCCCCCCCCCCTTTTCTCCCCCGGGGGCCCGGGGGGGCCCCTTTTGGGGGGCCCGGGGGCCCCCCCCCCGGGCCGCCCTCTTTTTGGCTGGGGGGCCCCTGCGGGGGCCCTCGGGGCCCCCCCCCCCCCGGGGGGGGGGGGGCCCGGGGGCCCCCCCTTTTGGTGCCCGGGGGCCCCCGGGTTTTCCCCTTCCTTTCCCTGGGGGGGCCCCCCGGGGCCCCCCCCTTTCCTGGGGGCCCCCGGGGGGGCCCCCGGGGGGTTTTTTTTTTTTCCCCCCCCTTTGGGGCCCCCGGGCCCCCCCCTTTTTTTTTTCCCCGGGCCCGGGGGCCCCCCCCGGGGCCCCGGGGGGGGGGGCCCCCCCCCTCCCCCGGGGGTTTTGGGGGCCCCGGGGCCCCCCCTTTTCCCTGCCCCCCCCCCCCCCCCCCCTTTTTTGGGCGGGGGGCCCCCCCCCCCCTTTTCCACCCCGGGGGCCCCCTCCCCCCCCCCCCCTTTTTGCCCCTTTTTCCCTTTGGGGGCCCGGGGCCCCCCCTTTCCCCGGGGGTTTTTGGGCCCCCCTTTTGGCCCCCCGGGCCCCCCCCTTTTGGGGGGCCCCCCCCCCCCCCCCCTTTTTTTTTTTTTTTCCCCCCCCCCCCCCTTTTTGCCCCTTTTGGGCCGCCCCCCCTTTTCCCCCTTTTGGGGGCCCCTTTTTGGGGGGGCCCCCCCTTTTTTTTCCCCCCCGGGGGCCCCCTTTAGGGGGCCCCCTTTTTTGGGGGGCCCCCCGGGGGGGGCCCCCGGGCCCCCCCTTTTGCTGCGGGCCCCCCCGGGGGGCCCCCTCTTCCCCCCTTTGGGGGTTTTTTTTTTTTTCCCCCCCTTTTTTCCCCTCCTTTTCCCCCCCCTTTTGCCCCCTTTTTCCCCCCCGGTGGCCCCCCCTTTTCCCCCCTTTTTTTCCCCCGGGGCCCCCCCCTTTTCCTTTTTCTGGGGGCCCCCTTTGGGGTTCCCCCCCCCCTTTTTGGGGGCCCGGGGGCCCCGGGGGCCCCCAACCCCCCCTTTTAAACCCCGGGCCCGGGGGCCGCCCCCCCCCCCCCCCCCCGGCCCCCTTACCCCCCCCTTTTGGGGGGGGGGGGCCCCCCCCCCCCCCATTTTTTCGGGGGCCCTTTCCCCCCCCCCCCTTTTTTTCGCCCGGGTGGCCCCCCCCCCCCCCCGGGGGCCCGGGGCCCGGGGGGGGGGCCCCCCCCAAAAAAATTTTTTTGGGGGGGAAAGGGGCCCCCCCCCCCGGGGGGGTTTTTTTCCCCGGGAGGGGGGGGGGTTTTTCCTTGGGGGGCCCCCTTAAATTTTTCCCAGAAGAGAAAAAAAAATTTTTTTAAAATTTTCCCTTTTTTTTAAAAAAAAAAATAAAGGAAAGGAAAAAGGGGAAAAAAGGGGGAAAGGGGGGGGGGGGGGGCCCCCCAAACCCAAAAAAAATTTAAAATTTTTAAAAAACCTTTTTGGTGGGGTTTACCAAACTGACCCGTTTCAAAAAGCCCGCTCATCACAGACAGCGTCAGGCTCCCGGTTTCCTTTCAGGGGGTTGGGGGGGTTTTACAGCTTCATGCTCCCACTTCAAAGTTTGGGGGGGGTTTTTGGGTGGTTCTTTAAAAGTCCCGGTCCGGGCTTTCCCCGTTCAGGCTTGTGGGTTGGGGTTTTTCAAAACCCCAGGATTCCCCCTTTCCCGTTCAGGCTTAGGTGGGGTTTTAAAACTTTAGGGCCCCCCTATTTCCCGTAAGGGGAGGGGAATTCTACAGCCCCCAGGCTCCGATTTTCCGTTTTAAAGGGTGTGGGGTTTGGGTTTTACGGTTCAGGGGTCCCACTTCCCGTTCAGGCTGTGGGTGGTTTAAAGGGTTCAGGCCCCCCACCCTTTTGTTCAGGGGCTGTATCGGTTTTTTAAAAACTATAAGATTCCCACTTCCCGTTCAGGGTTTGGGCGTTTACAGCTTCAAGCTCCCGACTTCCTGTTCGGTGTTGGTGGTTCTACAGCTTCAGGACCTTGCTTCCCTGTTCAGGCTGTAGGTGGTTTTAAAACTTTTAGGGGTCCCATTTCCCCGGGGCGGGTGTGGGCAGGTTCCACAGCTTCAGGCTCCCCCTTTCCTTTAGGGACTGTGGGGGGTTTTACAGCTTTTATGTTTCCCCCTCCCTGTTCCGACTGTGGGTGATTCTACAGTTTCCCGGGTCCCCATTTCCTTTTTTTTTGCTGTGGGTGGTTTTTATGGCTTTAGGCTCCCATTCCCCCTTCAGGTGTGGGGGGGTTGTACAACTTTAGGTCCCATTTCCTGTGAAGGGGTGTGGGTTGGGTTTTCAGCTTCAGGCTCCTATTTCCCGTTCGACCCGTGGTTAGTTTTTTAAGCTTTTAGGCCCCCCTATTGTTAAAGGGTGTGGGAGTTCTTTCAAACTTCAGGCTCCCCCTTCCTTTTCAGGATGTGGGAGTTCTAAAGCTTCAGGGCCCACCTACCTGTTTTGGATTTTGGGGATTTCTATGCTTCAGGCCCCCCACTTCCTGTTCAGGGGTGTGGGTGGGTTTTTACAGTTTCCTGCCCCCCACTTCTTTTTCGGCTCTCTGCGGTTCTACAGGGTTAAGGGCTTGTTTTTGGGCCTTTTTGAGTGGGGTTTGTAGTTCAGGTCCCACTTCTGGGTTTAGGGGGGGTGGGTGGTTCTACAAACTTCAGGCTTTAACCCCCTTTCCCGTTCGGGGGTGTGGGTTTGGGTTCCCACAGTTTCCTGCTCCCCACTTTTGTTCAGGCTCTCGGGTTCTACAGATTCAGACCCCCCACTTCTTGTTCGGCTGTTTATGGTTCTGTAGCTTTTAGGCTTTCCCCCTTCTTGTTCAGGCCTTTTAAACCAAATTCTCAGCTTTAAGCTCCCACTTCCCCGGGGTTTTGGGGGCTGGGGGCAGCTCTACAACAGTGACTACCATTTCAGTTCTGCTATTCCTAGCTGAGTTTGTTAGAGGGACATTAGTGATGGAGGGTTGTAACAGCAGGACAGAAGGCTGCAGATCTCTAAAGGTTGAAAGACACAGCAGGAAATGATATCACCATCTCGGCCAATGCTAGAGCAGATAGAGATGAATCGTAACCTAGGGAAGCTTATGTACACAATCAGGAGATAAGAACTGCTCCAACTCTGAAAGGAAGCAAAATCAGAACAGCAATGTATTTGGTAATATCCTTTTTTTGCCTTTGACTGCATGTTTAAAGCCAATCAATGTGGTGAGAGTTCCCCTTTAAGAAATTGAATGGTGGCCATTCTTTAACACATTTCTGCTTAGTCCTACATATACATCCCAGCCTTCTGCTCCTCCTCTCATTGTGCAACCAAATGAAGTGTCAGTCTTCTCTGTAATTCTGGAATTTTATTCATGATTCACGACCATGATTATAGATCCTGCTTGGATAGGAGATGATGCAATGTATGATGATCTGTAACAATGCTCCATCTGTAGGTACAATCTTTAGGGGATCCTGGAAAGATATTTGCTTTAGGTCACAGTGTAACCTGCAAACACAGAGCTGAACCCCAGAGCAGCGCTTACACTGCAGATCCTCCCTCCACTGCAGGCAATGATGGTGGCCGTGCAGGTGGAGCTCCATGCTGGGGTCCTCTGCAGTTTTCATGAGTGCTTATAGGTAAACCATATATCTACTCTGGCATTTAGTAAAAGGGGGGCCATAAGCTTAGGTCAGCTTCCTTCCCAATTTCAAGGGTGATGCTGAGCCCTTCCACTCTAAGAAACCCCCAAAAAATTAAAAAGTGATTAGGGAAATGACCCATTGGTCATCAGGCTCAGACTGGCTCAGAGAAGAGGCAGTGTGTTGGGCCCCTGGTTACGGTGGGCCTTTGGGCATCGCAGGTCTGGGGCTGTTATTAGGGAGAAAGGCAAAGAACGGAAGGTTAAAAAGTAAAAAGAAAAGGTCCCCAAAGTCAACCACCCCCAAAACCCTTTGGGGGCCGAAACATCTTAGGTGGCCCCAAATAATCACTCCACTGGTGGCCCAAGAATAAACGGGAGCTGGTGTCTCCAAGATCAACTTCCACTGGTGGCCCCCAAGAATCAACTCCACTGGTGCTCCCAAAAATCAACTCCACTGGTGGGCCCCAAGAATCACTCACTGGTGGGCCCAAGAAAACAAAATCCATTGGGTGCCCAAGAACAACTCCACTGGTGGGCTCCAAGAATCAACTCCACTGGTGGGCCTCAAGAATTTAACTCCAAATTTGGGGCCCAAGAATCAACTCCACTGGTGGGGCCCAGAATTCACTTTCCCCTGGTGGGCCCCAAGAATCAACTCCACTGGTGGGCCCAAGAATCAACTTCATGGGGGCCCAAGAATCAACTCCACTGGTGGGGCCCAAGAATCAACTCCACTGTTGGCCCCAAGATCAACTCATGGTGGGCCTCCAAGAATCAACTCACTACTGGGCCCCAAGAATCAACTCCACTGGTGGGCCTCAAGAATCAACTCCAATGGAAGCCCCAAGAATCAACTCCACTGGTGGGGCTCCAAGAATCAACTCCACTGGTGGGGGCCCCAAGAATTCAAAAAAACCCTTTACTGGGGACCCCCAAAATCCCAAATTCACTGGTGACCCCAAGAATCAACTGGGGGGCCACAAGAATCAACTCCCTGGTTGGCCCAAGAATAAAATCCCCTGGTGGCCCCAAGAAAACAGCTCTACTGGGGCCCCAAGAATCATCTTTACTTGTGGCCGTTGAGGTCAACTCCTCTGGTGGCCCCAAGAATAAAACTCCATAGGTAGCACATAAGATACAACTCTACTGTTGGGCCCCAAGTAATCAGTTCTACTGGTGGAGCCCAAGAATCCTAATAAAACTGTTAGGCCCAACCCAAGAATCAACTCCACTTGTAGCCCTAAAAGAATCATCTCACTGGTTCGGAGCACTAAGAATCAAAACTCATCGCGTGGGTTCCAAGAATCACGACGTCAATTGGTGGCCCTAAGAATACATCTCCCTGGGTGGGCCCAAAGAATCTCTTCAACTTGGTGGGTTCCAAGAATCAACTCACTGTGTGGCCTCTAAGTATCATCTCCCTTGGGGCCCCAAGAATCATCTTCCACTGGTGACCCCAAGAATATCTCGCTGGTGGCTCCAAGAATTACTCCACTGGTGGGCCTCTTAGAATCATCTCCACTGGTGGGCCCCAAGATTAATTTCCACTGGTGGGACACCAAGAATAAATCTCCCACTGGTAGGCTACAAGAATGAAAACCCCACTATTGTGGTCTCACAGGGAAATCAAAACAGGCACTCAGTATGACAATGAATAGGTGGGTGGTTGACGCCAGCTCATGGGGTGTCTTGGCACCCTGACAGTAGTACCACCTATACAGCCCTGATGTTACCACCCACGGGCCATGACAATCCTATTTCTGGTGGAAACCTATTTCTGTATAAACCAGCGTGCGGGTGGCTCGGCATCACCAGGCGGCGCGGGGCTCCGTACATCCGGCATTGATCTCACACAAGATATCCCACCCATGATTGAGTATCATAACGATCAATTTCCTACCAAAGTTCTACAACTCATCATGTGTTTGCTCGGCCTAATGGATGACAATATCACTTATCTGAAAATGCATGGGCTCGTGGAAAAACAACTTTACCAAGGAGATGAGTCCTTTCCCAGGGAACTGGCCAGAATCCGCCAGGCAGAAATAATCCAGACTAATACAGTAGATGTGAAGCTATAACTGAAAGATTAGATTTATAGGAGAGATATGTGTGATCAGAAACGCAGGACGGAGAATTACCAATAATTCTCCAAGAATAGAAACTGAGCAGCTTCTATGGGAGATATTAAAGTGACGGCGGCGGCGTCATTGTGTGGGATAGAGCCGGGGCATGGACGGGCCGAGGTCTGTAAGTCAGATGACTCCTTATAGCGCCCTCTTCTGAGCAATATCCATTTTATTCTATCTTTTCTTCTCTCCATAAGAAAATCCTCGTTGTCTTGTAGATTTCGGTCGTTCTCGCTCCTTCCTTTTCTGCACATCTTGGGTTTTCATCTTTTTTTCTCCAGTTCTGCCGGTTTCTCTTTTTCCTTTGCATTCTCAGCGATTTTTTTCTCCTACCCGCCTGTTATTGCTTCGACGTCGTTTCTTCATTTGTCAACTGAAAATTCTCAGAGTTTCTCCATTAGTAAATTGAGATCTTCAGTCACTCGGAGTCAATGGAAGTTTCCGTTCTCTATCTTCTTCTCTATTGTTTCTGTTGGTAACTTTCTATGATCGGAATGAGAGGTATGCTCTGGATTCAGGGTACAGTTAAATTGGAACTGGATATCAGCCATTTGATTTGACAAAATTCACAGAAAATCGTTCTACTCCAGTTCAGGTTAGGATCGGAGGTTTAAGGTTTTTCTTTCAGTTTGTGGTTAGATTAAAGGGGTTTTGCCACAATCTCATTTCATAGCTCCTACCTCCAGCTCTTCAGCTCTGTGTGCTCTGAAGGGGGCGTGTGTGATTTGTTTGAATTTGCATATTATGTGACCCAGCAGGAATGATATCACCCAGGCCTTTCCTCATTAATCAAAAAAAAGCTCTGTTATGTGTGGTGGAACTGTAAGTAGCTACATTGTAGCTCCAAGGTAAAAATTTTCCTCCCAGGCACAGGGTCCTTGGATCAAGTCCCTGCAGGAACCAAACCTGTGGATTTTTTTTCTCTTTTTAAATGCAATATCTCATGAGGTTTTCTTTTTAATTTATTTGCACAGTTTGACTAATTAATAGTGAGCACACGAGGACGGGAGTAGAATGACAGCACCTGGGGTTTTGAACACTCAGTGCTGCTGAGGGAGATGTGATGTTGTGCATGTAGCGGGCCAGGACGTGAGGAGCTCCACAAGCCCTGGTCGTATCCCTGGAGACGAGCTTGTTAAACACTCTTAAAGGAGCAGGCTTAAAACAAAAACGGTGCAGAATTTTTAATAATGATGGAAGGGTGTAAAATGTTGATTTATTTAATTTATAAATTTCCCAGGTCAATTTTACTTCGTGGCAAAACCCCTTTAAGATTGAAGTTGTAGTTTGGGTTGGATTGGAGATTAGGGTTGGGGTTGGGTGTTAGGGTTGGTGGTTAGGGTTTTAGCTAGAATAGCATGAAAGTTTGGATTTCGGCTACAGTGGGGTAGGATTTGAGATAACTGTTTGTGGATTTAGATTTCAGGGTTGGGGAGTTCCTTGTTGGGGTTGGATTGGAGATTAGGGTGGCGTGGTAAGTGTCGGTTCAGGGGCGTTGCTCGGGTCCCAAAAACATCTGGGGCTCGGGGGCCTTAAGTTTTTCTGAGTAGGGCTGGTTCACACGGTAATTTTTTGCTTCATCATTGTGAAACTGCGGATGTATTTTTTCAGGATAAAAGAAAACCTTTGTATGTGACGTCAAGAGAGAAATATAAGCGATTTTCACTGCAGTTATAATTTTGTGACTTACAGGAGACGCCTCTATAAGAGTTGTTCTCTTTCTCCTTCTTATTCTCCATTTGTCCCAGCGACCATGATCGACTTCTATCGTCCACAACTCTTCACTGAAAAAATTTACAAAACAAACAATCTTAGACGCCTCATTTTATCAGCATTTCTCTAAATTTCCTATTATATACAAACTCCCCATCCTATAGTGCCCCACAAATGGTTAATAATTATCCCCTTGTAGGTAAAATATTTTCCCTATTGCCAGGTAAATAGCCCCACTGTAGCCAGAGTTGAGCCCTTAAGGCCAAGTAGTTTGCAGTAGTTGCCACCCTCTAGCCAGGTTGATGCCCCTCTAGCCAGGTTATTAGCCCCTCTAGCAGGTTACTGCCCTCTGTAGCTAGGTTACTGCCCCATTAGCAGTTATAATGCTCCCCTTTAGCCAGGTATATGCCCTCTTAGCAGGTAATATTTTTTTTTTTTCTTGGGGGGGGGGGGGGGGGGCCCCCCCCTTTTAGCCAGTAATATGCCCCCATAGCCACATAATATGCCCCCACAGCCACATGATATGCCCCCTGTAGCCAGTAATATGCCCCCTGTAGCCAGTGATATGCCTCTCTGTAGCAGTGATTTTGCCCACTGTAGCCAGTGATATGCCCCTCTGTATCCACAGTGATATGCCCCTCTGTTGCCAGTGTTATTCCCCCCCCTGTAGACAGTGATATGCCCCCCTGTAGCCAGTGATATGCCCCTGTAGCCAGTGTATGCACCCCCCTTTAGCCAGTGATATGCCCCCTGTAGACAGTGATATGCCACCCTGTAGCCAGTGGTATGCCCCTCTGTAGCCAGTGATATGCCCCCCTGCTAGGCCAGGATATGCCCCCTGTAAGCCAGTGTATGCCCCTCTGTAGCCAGTTATATGCCCCCTGTAGACAGTGATATGCCCCCATGTAAGCCAGTGATTTTTGACCATCTGTAGCAGTGATATTCCCCTGTAGCCAGTCGATATGCCACCCTGTAGCACCAGTGATATGCCCCTCTGTAGCAGTGATATAGCCCACTGTAGACAGTGATATGACCACCTGTAGCCAGTGATATGCCCCCTGTAGCCAGTGATATGCCCTCTGTAGACAGTGTTATGCCCCCCCCTGTAGCCTGTTATATGCCCCTCTGTAGCCAGTGTATGCCCCCTGTGCCGTGATATGCCCCCCTGCTAAGACAGTGATATGCACTCTGTAGCCAGTGATATGCCCCCCGTGTAGCCAGTAATATGCCCCACTGTACCCAGTGATTTGCCCCTTTTGCCAGTGAGTATGCACCCCCTGTTGCCAGTGATATGCCCCCTGGAGCCAGTGATATGCCCCCCTGTAGCCAGTGATATGCCCCCTTTAGCCAGTGATATGCTCCCTGTAACAAGTGATATACCCCCCATGTAGCCAGTGATATGCCCCCTGTAGCCAGTGATATGCCCCTCTGTAGCCAGTGATATGCCCCTCTGTAGCCAGTGATTTGCCCCCCTGTCAGCCAGTGATATGCCCTGTAGCCAGTGTTATGCCCCCCTTCCCTTTTGTACGCGGCAGTGATTCATATGCCCCTTGTAGCCAGTGATATGCCCCCTGTAGCCAGTGATATGCCCGGTAGCCAGTGATTTGCCCCCTTTAGCAAGTGATATGACTCCCGGTAACAATGTGATATACCCCCCCTGTTAAGCCAGTGGATATGCCCCTGTAGCCAGTGATATGCCCCCCCTGTAGCCAGTGATATGCCCCCTGTAGCCAGTGATATGCCCCCCCTGTAGCCAGTGATATGCCCCCTTTAGCCAGTGATATGCCCCCCCTGTAGCCAGGTGATATGCCTCCTTTAGCCAGTGATATGCTCCCTGTAACAAGTGATATACCCCCCTGTAGCCAGTGATATGCCCCCCTATAGCCGTGATATGCCCCCTGTAGCCAGTGATATGCTCCCTGTCGCCAGTAGATGCCCCCTGTAGCAGTGATATGCCCCTCTGTAGCCATGTGATATGGCCCATCCTGTAGCAGTGATATGCCCCTGTAGTACAGTGAATATGATCCCTGTAGCCAGTGATAATAACTCCTGTAGCCAGTTATATGCTCCCACTGTAGCCAGTGATATGCCCCCTGAAGCCAGTGATAGGCCCTCTGTAGCAGTGATATTGCCCCTCTGTAGCCAGTGATATAGGCCCCTCCTGTACGCCAGGAGGTCGATATGCCCCCTTGTAGCAGTGATATGCCCACCTGTAGCCAGTGATATGCCCCTGTAGCCCAGTGGATATGCCCCACCTGTTGCATGATATGCCCAACCATGTAGCCAGTTATATGCCATCTGTACGCCAGTGATATGCTCCTGTAGCCTAGTCGTATGCCCCTCTGTAGCCAGTGATATGCTCCCTGTAGCCAGTGATTATGCCCCTCTGTAGCCAGTGATATGCCCTCTGTAGCCGTGAATATTGCCCCCTGTAGCCAGTGATATGACCCCTGTAGCCACAGTGATATGCCCCCGTAGCCAGTGATATGCCCACACCTGTAGGCCAGTGATATGGCCATATTAGCCAGTGACGCTGCTCGGTCATCTTAGAGGATCCCCAGCGTCACGGGGGGTGATGAAAGCGGCGCGTCACAGGCCCCACTGCGACGCTGAGGTGTTGTATGTACAGCGCTCAGTATGCCCACGTAATACAGGGGAGAGAAGGACGGGAAACGATCGTCCTGCTCCTCCCCCGACTCTGAATGCGCGGCTGCTGTGAAATGGCTGTGCAGTCAGAGGATCGGTGGGCGGCCCGCCCGCATAAGGAGAGCTCCAGCCCACGGCCACCGGCTGGTAGCCGCGAGATTTGGGGCACAGCAAGATTTATCGGGGCTCGTGCCGCCGAATGAATCTGCCCCTAAGCGACGCACCTGGTAGGTGTTGTTGACATTCGCTGAAATTTATGGTTGAAGTTTGAGTAGAGCTTGATTTAGGGTTGTGGCTTTTCTTTGAGTTGGAGTCAGGGCTGGAGTTATAGATAGGGTTGGATTTGAGATTATGGATGGGGTTGGGTGTTAGGGTTGGAGGTGGAGTCTCACTTGTGGTTAGGGTTTTAATTACAATAGCAGGAAAGTTTGGATTTCGGCTACAGTTGGGGTTGGATTTGAGATAATGTTTGGGATTAGATGTCAGGGTTGGAGTTTCAGTTTTGGTTAGGGTTGGAGTTGTAGGTAGAGTTGTAGTTACATATTGGGGTTGGATTTTGAGACTAGGGTTGGGGTATGGAGTTCGCAACTAACCCCAACAATTTAGAAGCTTTTCCTGCTATTGCTGCTTCTTAGAGTCCAGAAAACACATTCAGAACTTTTCTCCCATAGACTTAGATGGGAATCAGGACAAGTTCAGCTGAACTGTTCTCGAACCGATGAGAGACCTATTTGAGCACCAATAGTCAGAACCCATCTTGTAACGAATGAATCGCATTACTTCAATATTTCCCCAAACCCACCCTGGGCATTGTATCCTATGTTTGTAGCTTTATTGCATCTATTTCCACTTTTCAGATTTTTTTTTATTCTCTTCCACAATTTTTAATCAACACAATAGAGGATAATGTATTATTACAAAGGGATCTGGATAAGTTGGAGGTCGGGGCAGAAAAGGGGCAGATGAGGATTAACAAAAAAATGCAATTATGCACATGGGGAAAGAGAAATCCATTACATGATTACTTTAAAGGGAAAAAAACCGGGGGAAAAAGTGACATGGGAAGGATTGGGAATCCTGGGGGAAGAAAATTAATTGTGCAGCCAGTGTCAGGCAGCAGCTCCCAAAGGGCAGTGTGTCCCATTGACCCAGTTTTTACCTATTGTAGCCAGTGTACCCCCATTGTAGCCAGTGTCCCCCTTGTGCCGTGTCCCCCCCTTGTAGCCGTGTGCCCCCCTTGTAGCCAGTGTGCCCCCTTGTAGCCAGTGATGCCCCCATTGTAGCCAGTGTGCCCCCCCATTGTAGCCAGTTTGCCCCCCTTGTAGCCACTGTGCCCCCCCTTGTATCCAGTGTGCCCCCTTGTCCCCTTGTGCCCATTGACCCAGTGTGCCCCATTGTAGCCAGGATGCCCCCTTGTACGGGATCCCCCCTTGACCAGTGTGCCCCTTTACCCGGGTGCCCCCTTGTACCCAGGGTGCCCCCCTTGTACCCTGATCCCCCCCCTTGTAGCCGGTGCTCCCCTTGTAACCGGTGCCCCCCTTGTAAACAGTGTGCCCCCCTTGTAAATGTCCCCCCCTTGTACCCGGGATCCCCCCCTTTTTGTACCCAGGGGCCCCCCCTTGTAGCCAGGATCCCCCCATTGTAGCCAGGTCCCCGCATTGTAGCCAGTTTTCCCCCCTTGTACCCATGTCCCCCCATGTCCCCCCAGGAGCCCCCTTTGTACCCGGTCCCCCTTGTAGCCGTGTCCCTCCCTTGTCCCAATCCCCCCCCTTGTAGCCAGGATGCCCCTCTTGTACCCAGTGTCCCCCCTTTTGTACCCGTGATCCCCCTTGTAGCCAGTGGCCCCCCTTGTAGCCAGGTGCCCCCCTTGTAGCGTGTCCCCCCTTTGTACCAGGTCCCTCTTGTAGCCGGGTGCCCCATTGTAGCCATTTTCCCCTCTTTCCCGGGATGCCCCTTGTACCCCAGGATGCCCCTCTTGTAGCCATGTACCCCCATTGTAGAGGTGCCCTCCTTTACCCCGGGCCCCCTTGTAGCCAGGATGCCCCCCTTGTAGCCAGTGTGCCCCCCTTGTACCCAGGACCCCCCTTTTGTAGCCAGGAGCCCCCTTGTAGCCAGGGTGCCCCCCTTGTGCCAGGATGCCCCCCTTGTGCCAGGCGCCCCCCTTGTAGCAGGATCCCCCCCTTGTAGCAAGGATCCCCCTCTTGTAGCCGTGTGCCCCCCTTGTAGCCATGGTTGCCCCCCATGTACCGTGTGCCCACCTTGTACCAGTAAATGCCCCTTGTAGCCTGGGGCCCCCTTGTACCAGTGTCCCCCCTTGTAGCGGACGCCAACCTTGTAGCCAGGATGCCCCCCTTGTAGCCAGGATGCCCCTTTTGTGGGTGTGCCCCCTTGTACCAGTGATCCCTCCCATGTACCAGTGTCCCCCCCTTGTAGCCAGTGTGCCCCCCTTGTACCAGGACGCCTCTCTTGTAGCGTGACCCCCTCCATGTACCCAGTGTGCCCCCCTTGTACCCGTGTGCCCCCTTTGTACCGGGATGCCCCCTTGTAGCCGGGCCCCCCTTTAGCCAGGACGCCCTCGTACCCAAATTCCCTGTTGTACAGGGGGCCCCTCTTGTAGCCAGGACCCCCTTTTGTAGCCAGGTCCCCCCTTGTAGCCGATGCCCCTTTACAATTATAAAATAACAAAAGAGTACTCCCCTGGTCCGGGTCCCGGTCCGGGGCCCTGGGGGTTGAAAGAGCATGACGTCAACGCGTTTTCGCGCACGCAGCTCCCCGGGGTCTCCTCGGGGCAGAGCTGAGCGCCGAGGGGATGCAGCATCAAGGGGGGGGTGAGGCGTGCGCCCCCCGCGACGCTAATAAAGGGGGGATTCAGGACGGGGAAAAGATCCGTTTCCGCCCCCTCCCCGCAGTGCTGGCTCTGCGCGATGTTATAAAACAGTGCGCGAGAGGGGCGCTCCCCCGCACGCCCTGCCCGCCCTAGGGGGGGCCCTGCAGATGGTGTCCTGCAACCTTGCTAACCCTACGTGTTGGGGCCCTGGAGCAGACGGAGCATGCACTCTGCTACCCTATTGTATGGGGCCTGGGCAGACGAATGTCACTGCACCCCTTTTAACCCCATGTGTATGGGGCCCTGGAGCAGCGGTGTCACTGCCCTCTGCTAACCCCACTGTATATGGGGGCCCCGGAGCAGACGGATGTCACTGCACCTTTGCTAAACCCCATGTGTATGGGCCCTGGAGCAGACGGGGTGCACTGCACTTGCTCCTTCTGTGTATGGGGCCCCGGAGCAAAACAGATGTCCTGCAAACCCACAGTTGTATAGGTTTGTCTATGGTCTCTTGCGGAGCTATAGCTCAAGTCCAATCCCAAAGGGGATTCTGCTCCTCTTCTGGGGAAGCTATAGTCCTCAATCCCAATGGAAGGGGTAATGGTCCTTTGTGGCACCTACCCTACTATAAAACTAGGGGGTCCCTGCCCTTTGGGAAAGGGCATAGCGATACCCCAATCTGTTGTGTCCTTTCTTTGTTTTCTTTGGCCCTGCCCGTGGTTTTTGGTTTTTGGTTACAAATAAACCGAGACATAAATTTGGTGTTTTTCTGTTCCATAAAAGAAAAAAAATGCAGAAATAAATACACAGGGCAATTACCTGCGGCGCCGGCAAATAGTAGTAAATATGTAGCTTTAAATTGAGTGAGCGCATTTAAATATGGAGAGACATTTATCTACCACAATGCGGGTCGTGCGGGGAACGGATCTCACCTGACGGCGAAATACCGAGCGCCGCGCGCTGACGCGTAAATCATCCGATTGGACATGAGAGAAACAGAAATTAAGAGCAGCACATTTCAACCTGCTAAATGCGTCTGGTGCGCCCGTAAATCCGACTGGTGCGCGCGGCGGAGCGGTGACACCGCGCGGGGAAATATTCAAAATACAACGACGGTAAAATAATACATCGTAAAAAGTCTTCTGCTATATTAGTTATGTTTACATGCCCCATAAACAGAATTTATTGAATGGGGGGGAGGGCGGCGTCAATACAGGGAGGCTTTTTTTTTTTTTGTCATTTTCCATTTCTAGTGAAAATAATGTGATGGATCATTCTGATACGAATAGGATGGAATTTTACCATGGACCTGTTTAAGCCGGGGATATCGACTTCTTTGCAGGAAAACTGAGCGTTGACCCTTATATTGTAGTCATGAGATTTTATTCCCTGCAATAAATTTCCCTTTTAAAACCAGAATTAATAGAACATAAGGAAAAACTTGACCAGAAAACCCAAATGCATGAAATCATCGGATGTTGATTTTTCATGCTGGGACTTTTACTTTGAAGCCTCCTATCTCAGATGTAGAAGCTTTCCAGTCATAACCATCTTTGTTCCCAAACTGTGTCCACATTGTATCCAATAGAATAATTCTGACGGTTCTATCATCTGGAATCATGAAAGATTATAAAATATTCTGACAATCATAGATAGTAACTCACTTGTAAGGTTCTGAAATATTCTAAAGGGACCCCAGTCTCCCATAGATCGGGGGTCGGACCCTCACTCATCGTAATGCTTTTGCATGCCCCTGTGTTGGGAATAGTGCTGTTGAATGGGTCACTGTACATCAACTATATCTCTAACCTTGTCCTTGACTGTAACCCTTTCTCTAACCCCAACTCTATCCCTAATCCTTTCCCTGACTGTAACCCTATCTCTAACTCCAACTCTATCCCTAATTCTTTCCCTGACTGTAACCCTATCTCTATCACTCACTCTATCCCTAATTCTTTCCCTGACCGTAACCCGATCTCTAACCCTAACTCTATCCCTAAGTCTTTCCCTGACTGTAACCCTATCACTAACTCCAACTCTATCCCTAATTCTTTCCCTGACTGTAACCCGATCTCTAACCCAAACTCTATCCCTTATTCTTTCCCTGACTTTAACAATATCTAACTCTAACCCTGTCCCTGACCATAACACTATCCCTAACTCTAGCTCTAACCCTAACTCTATCCCTAATCCTTTCCCTGACTGTAACCCTGTTTCTAACTTTAATCCTGTCCCTGACCATAACACTGTCCCTAACCCCATGTCTACCCCTAACCATGTTCCTGACTGTAGCCCTAACCCTATCTCTAACCCCCACTCTATCCCTAATCCTTTCTTTGACTGCAACCGTCTCTAACTCTAACCCTGTCCCTGAACATAACACTATCCCTAACTCTATCTCTAACCCTAACTCTATCCCTAACCCTGTCCCTGACCATAACACTATCTGTAACCCCAAGTCTAGCCATAACCATGTCCCTGACTGTAGCCCTAACCCTATCTCTAACCCCAACTTTATAGCAAACCATGCTAACCCTGTCCCTGACCATAACCCTATCTCTAACCCCAAACCTATACCTAACCATGTCCCTGACTGCAGCCCTATTCCTATGTCTAACCCCAACTTTTTAGCTAACCCTGTCCCTGACTGTAACCCTGTCTCTAACCCCATCCCAAACCTTATCTCTAACCCCAACTCTATCCCTAACCCTGTCCCTGACTGCAACCCTGACTCTTACTCTAACCCTGTTCCTAATCAGTGGTGTACTGAGATTCCTGGGGTCCACCAGTGTAGTAGCTTCTTCGGATTCACCCCAGGAGTATATTGTTGGTGCCCAGTAGCGGAGTTGATTCTTGGCGCCCAACCTACAGCTACTGCACGTGACTGCACATACTTGTTTTCTGCATCTTTTTCTTTGATTTTCTGGCTGAAAAACAGTGCGAGACCTGCCACTGCGGGATTTCACCTGCTCACCTCTGGACCAATGGGTAGGCAAAGGTAGGCGACTGCCTAGGGGAGCCACTTCATCCCAGGCAGACAAGGAAGAGCATGGAGGTATGGAGTGGGCTGAATTTTCCATTGGGGGGACGCTATATGCCCTTATTTGCCTAGGGCACCAGAATACCCTGTCACAGTCCTGGGGCAAGTCCAAGCCACTAACCCAAACCCTTTCTCTAACGCTAACCCTCTCTGTAGCCCAATATTTGGCCTAAACTCAAGTTTTTTTCTCTAAACCTAACACAAACCCTATCCCTGACCCTAACCCCATCTCTAACCCTATCCATGACTCAATGTCTAACCCTAACCCTATCCATAACCCAATTCCCAACCCTAAGTCTACCCTATCCATAACCTTAACATAAAATTAGGGTTAAGGGTTGTCGCACATTTTTAGAGGCTAACATATTGTTCCACCGCACTCTTTTTCCAGCAGCGTCCCCGCGCACCGTCACTTTGGTCTAATGTCCTTTTCCCCCCATCACTTTTCCGGGTTTTTATAACATTGAGATTGCCCCTATATTATGGTAACTGGAAGTGACACTTGACACCCCAGCGCTGCCAGACTGGAAATCCGACAGAATGGTAAATTATCCCCAAAACACTAAATTTTCCTCCAAACCCTAAAATTAGGGTTAGGCTGGATTTTTTTTTTGGGGGGGGGGGGGAGGGAGGAGATTTTCACCAAATTTCGATTTTGACAACCGCAATCAATTTGCTTAGATTCAGGTCAAATCTGACACTGACCAGATTCCAAAGCCTGGCAGTAGCTGAGGACATCCCCTTAACATGAAACCCGCTGCTATCGCCTGGTTTTACAATCGGACCAGACCGGTCTCCGCTGCTGAGTCGTCTTTTGCTTCATGTTTGCCAAATTATCAGATTTTCTGGATTATGAGTTCCAGTTTTTTTTTACCCATTTTAAATTTTTTTAACTGTAATCTCCATTATAAAGGTCCAGGTTAATTTTCCGAGCACCAGCCCACCCACCCCCGACCATCTGGAAAAGAACACAGTGTCGCCTCCGATTTCATGAGCATTTTTGGCAGCTTTGTCTATGTTTCACACTTTCCATCAGATCCGTGACACGAGAAGAATTAGCTGCTAATGATAATGTTCTAACTAATATGTGAGAGGTCCTGTCCTCCGCCTCACAGCTCTGTCTGGATGGCGGCGGCCGTCAGTCGCTGTAATGCTGAACAAATGAATGAACTCGCGGTTTGCATTATTCATCGCTAAGTATCTGGAACCCTGATCCTCTCTTACCTTTGGGTATTTCAGCTCGTCCCCCCAGCTCTCTCACCGGTGCTTGATGTTACTCAAAGTCTATTAGTGACACCTGTGATTGTGAGGACAATGAGTATTTAACATATTTTCCGTGTCATCTGCCGGGGCGCTGCCTCACGAGATCCTCATGGTAAAAAAATCGAGCAGAAAACCACATTGTGCAGTTTATTATAGCTTTATTATCTCACCATTTTTATTTGTCTATCTATCTATCTATTATTTATCCATGTCATATGTCTATCTATCTCATGTCTATCTATCTCATATCTATCTATCTATCTATCTATCTTTTTATCTATCTCATATCTATCTATCTATCTATCTATCTACCTATATATCTATCTATCTCATATCTATCTATCTATCTATTTACCTATCTATCTATCTATCTATCTATCTATCTATCTATCTATCTATCTATCTCATATCTATCTCATATCTATCTATCTATCTATCTATCTCATATCTATCTATCCTCTATCTCATATCTATCTATCTATCTCTCTCTCATATCTATCTATCTAATATCTATCTATCTATCTATCTATCTATCTATCTATCTATCTCTCTCATATCTATCTATCTATCCCATATCTATCTGTCTGTCTATCTATCTATCTATCTATCGGAAGCATGGAAAGAACACTGCACACCAACACCAAGACATTATCCAAGTATGCAGAATAGAGGAGGGGGCAGCATGGAAAGAACATTTTACACAAACACCAAGACCTCATTCAACTGTGCAGCATAAGGCAGAAGCATGGAAAGAACACTATACACAAAGACCTTATCCAACTGTGCAGCATTTGGGAGGGGACATCATGGAAAGAACACTGCACACCAACACCAAGACCTTATCACACTGTGCAGCATAGGGGAAGTGGACAGCATGGAAAGAACACTGCACAGTAACACCAAAGTCTCCTCCAACTGTGCAGCATAGGGGAGGGGGCAGCATGGAAAGAACATTTTACACAAACACCAAGACCTCATTCAACTGTGCAGCATAAGGCAGAAGCATGGAAAGAACACTATACACAAAGACCTTATCCAACTGTGCAGCATTTGGGAGGGGACATCATGGAAAGAACACTGCACACCAACACCAAGACCTTATCACACTGTGCAGCATAGGGGAAGTGGACAGCATGGAAAGAACACTGCACACCAACACCAAAGTCTCCTCCAAGTGTGCAGCAAAGGGGAGGGGGCAGCATGGAAAGAACACTGCACACCAACACCAAAGTCTCCTCCAACTGTGCAGCATAGGGGAGGGGGCAGCATGGAAAGAACACTGCACACCAACACCAGAGCCTCATCCAACTGTGCAGCATGGAGGAGGGAGCATCTGGGTTTGCAGCTGCTTTGTCCCCTCAAGGGCTGGATGCCTTAGAGAACAATTGAGGGAACAATAAATCCGAGGTATGAGAAAATATTCTAGGAGAATGTAAGGACCGCAGACTATGGCCACAAGATGAAGAGATGTTGGGTAACAGAACAAAACAACAACCAAAACTATAAAAAAAATCAGCTAAGAAATGGGGGGGAAGCAGATTTGTGTTTTGGAGTGGCCAAGTCCTGACCAACTCTATGAGTAAGGGTTAATGTGCTTAACAAAAGACATGAGCTGCACAACTGTCTGTGAGTTACTAGTTACATTGTGCTAAATTACGCTTGGCTTTAGGCTTCGTCTACAAGACAGAGATTCACTGTTGGATTTTTAAGCTGATTCAGTATTTAGAATCCTCAGAAATCCGATTGTAAATGATCTCCATAGATCTCAATAGAAAGTCTGACTGTAAATGATCCCCATAGACCTCATGTCTTTTGCTGTCGTTCCAGGCACAGCCGGCTTACTGCTCCAAGTCCATCCCACCTCTTCTTGGTCGCCTCCAATATAAAATACAGTACTGTATCAGCACCCGTACAATTAGTACATGTGCAGTGTGGCATGCTGGCATTTGTAGTTGCCTCCATGGCATGCAGACACTTGTAGTTCCACAGCAGTTAGTAGCTGTGGAACAACAAGTGCCAGCATGCCACAGCAGCAGATGAGAGACAGAAAGTGAGGTGAAATCTTCCAAATAAAGGCACAGACAAGTAGGGATGCCCTTAGAGCAGAACTGGCAGTACTCCTGTCAGGGATTCTTAGCATTTTTGTACTGTATGAAAAATGGGCCCACGTATATGGTGCAAAACAGGATCTGGTGATAGGCGGGGGCCCAGATGCTTCAGATGTATGGGGCCCTGAAATTCCCTATGGCAGCGCTGCAGACAGCAAAACAAATGTAAAAGGGGTGACTTACTTACAAATTCAAATAAGGAACAAACCTACAGCCCCAATCCAGTTCGTAACCCGAGGTCTGCCTGTATATATATTTGTATTATTTTTTTAAGATCAATTATTTCACCTTATTTGTATTATTTATCCTTTCAAATTTCCTTTGATATTTTCTCTCAGCTTCTTTTGTATCAAGATGTAACACGCATCTACAGCTGAATACCGACTCTGTCGGCCATATTTTTTTTTAGTTCAAATGTACAGAATGAAAATTTAGGGCGACATGTCCCAATATGCAAGCACCTTTTTTTGGTCTATTTGCACCAAAAATACTCTTGACGCCATATTCTCGATGTAGATGAACTGTAATATACCAAAACTAGGCGCATTATCCGCCGGGCTCAACACATTGTAATGCACCTAAAAATGATACTCTGTGCGCCTCAATAATGCAATGGAACTATTGAGGTGCATTACATACACTAGTAACGATATGTTATGCGCCTCCGTAACACAATGCGCATTGATAGGCACATTGCATACAATACCAATGATACACTATGCGCCTCCATTGCGCAATGCTCCATTTTAAGAGCATTATGTTTACTATGCAAGGTATGCCTGACGCCAGATTTTTGAGAGGATCGTACTTTCTGCCGCACTTTACACTTATATAATGCGCCTAAAATCTGCCACAGCAACGCCATTTTTCGGTTATGTCGTCCTTCGTCTCTGTGCCAGTAACAAATTCCCCAGAAGATTTATTTAGTGTCCCCGTTCAGAAATGCAGCTTGTCCGGGGTGAATTAGATTTAAAGTCTGCTCATTCCAGGGGAAATAAGTCATTGATTGTGGTGAGAATCCTCAGCCTGTTCCTTACTGTTCTCTGGGTTTATTCTCTGTAGTAGTTTCCACCAATCTTGGTTCCTCTCGCTTCCTATTCCTCAGTTCCTAGAGGAAGAGGTGAAAATCCGTCCCATGCAGCCATGGACTGGGCTGGGAAAAGCTTTGACATTATTGAAGAGTTCTGCTAAATGACCGGTTGTGAGAAAGTCTCTGCTTGATGTTCTGCACGGTCTGAGTTATCAGTTATGTCATGTTGTCCCGGACGAGCCTCCAGTATCATCATGGTTTTTATAAGACACAAATGTGCTGTGTATGGGAACTGATCGGAGGCCTTTGTACCATCACTCAGGTTGGGCATTGATTGCACAGATAAATGAATCCAGGTCTTGTACCAGGAGCCTCCATTGCTGTTCTTTGTTCCTTCTCTTCTCCGTCTGGTCACATAGATCATCGTCCGCAATTGGTTTGACTGGATACGAAAAACAGGTATTGAGGGCGACATGTAGGAAACCTGGCGCCGACAGCCCGGTCCTAAATCGATCTAGAGGAGTGTAAAATACAACAGTATGTATGATAGCGTGTTATGTGCTATGGCATGGATTTGTATGGCAGTTTCATACCAAACTTTGGCACATTTTTGGTGCATTCAAAAATGTTGTGCTTTGTGCAGACTGTGACGAGTTTTGGTGTAAGACTGTTCATACATCTATAGAACTGGGGTACAACAGATTTTTGGCTCCAAATATGGCCGAAAACTGGCACAGTCTCTTTCACGTATGTCGCCCTGAATATTTTCTTGATTGGCTCTAACAAGGCATTATGGGCGACATGTATGAATTCGAATGCGTATTTTTTCTTTACTTGGCGGCGACAACCCAGTTCTAAATAAATAGGGAAGAGTGTAGAATACGACAGTATGAAGATTTTTGGCGCATTACATAGAGCTTAATTACACTCTATGCCCATACAAAGTTTGGCGCATTAAGCTCTATGTAATGCGCCAAACATGTATAAAGGCTACATATAGGCTGGAAATATAAGAAAAGTCATTAGAATAGCATGTCAGTGAATAGAAACAATGGTACTGATCCTGCTTGGAAGACCACAGATACCAGCAAGACCTGTGCTGTGTCGGCTCTTGCTGTATGTAGAATAAAGGGTGGGAGCAGCAAAAATACATTTAAAAATGTCCCTTATCTCAACTTACACCAGTACAATAATAAAAAATAATTTATGATAATTATCAAACTATATAAAATTAAATGATTTATATTTAATAAAAATGTTATCATACAAAAATAATATAAAAATATATTATATCCCAAAAATATAAAAATATCTCCTATAGAATGTATTTAAAATTCATAGAATCTAAAACTAATTTTACATTAAATAACCCACTGATGATGAAATTTACTTTTGCCGCTCTCACCCTTTATTCTACATACAAGCAAGAGCCAGTATACCACAGGTCTGGCTGGGACCTGTAGTCCACCAAGCAAGACCACTACCATTGTTTCTATTCACTGACATGCTATTTTAATGACTTTTATTTTATTTCTAGCCTATCTAGACCTTTTTATACATGTTTGGCGCATTACTAATGCACCAAATTTTTCATTATGCGCCAAACACACAGGCAGCGCGATAAACTTTACACACCTTTTTTTAAATCGCACAAAATCTACTTTCATACATTCAAGTGCATTATATTGAATATAATGAATGCAATAATTCACTTTGAAGCCCCTTTCCTTCATATGTCTCTCAAGATCGGCACATTACACTCTATGGCCCATACAAAGTTTGGCGCATTACATAGAACTCAATGCGCAAAACTTTGTATGGGCATAGAGTGTAATGCTCCGAATTTTGAGAGAAGTTTGGCGCATTAAGCTCTATGTAATGCGCCAAAAATCTTCATACTGTCGTATTCTACATTCTTCTAAAATCTATTTAGAACTGGGTTGGTCGGCGCCAAGTATAAAAAAAATACGCATTCGAATTCATACATGTAGGCCTATGAGTATTTGGTCACGACCTTTGGCTTAAGCAATATTTCAAAATTTTGTTTTTGGGCGTTTTGTTGTCATTTATCTGGGTGATATTTGGGTGTCCTCCCCTGACTGGCCTGTCCATGTAGAACATGTGCGCACTGTCCTGCAGATTCTCAGGGAGAACCATTTAGATGTGACACTGGAAGTGTCTCTTTGGGGCACAAGAGTTACATTTTCTTGTTTATATTCTCACGCCGCCTGCCTTCCATATGGATCCCGTCAAGGTTTGCGCTCTTCTGCACTGGGTACAACCGAACATCCTGAAGGCTCTACAGAGATTCTTGGGGTTCGCTAATTATTATAGAAAATGTATCTGTAACTTTTCATCCATAGCCAAACCTTTGCCAGAATGAAGAAGGGGCGAACCTAAATGACTGAAAAACCTGAAGCCATTCTCACTTTTGAAAATTTTAAACAGTGTTTTATTGAATCTCCTGTTCTGGTTCTGCTCGATCTCTTCCCCCCCTTTATTGGGGAAGTTGATGCTTCTGAGCCTCCCTCTTTGACCAACTTGCACACCTGTGCTTTTTTCTCATGGAAGTTTTCCTCTACAGAAAGAAATTACAACATTGTAAATAGAAATCTTCCTGCCATCAAGTCGGCAATTGAGGAAAGGCGTCATTTCTTGGAAGGGGCCGCACAAGAACCTGACTTATCTTGAATCCGATTGGATACTCAATCCCCGACAGGGCCCTATTTTTAGTAGATTTGACTTTATTGTGACACATAGACTTAGCTCCAAAAACATTGAAGACTGTGGTTGGTTCTACAGCTTCAGGTTTCCACTTCCTGTTCAGGCTGTGGGCAGTTCTACAGCTTCAGGCTACCACTTCATGTTTAGGCTGTGGGTGGTTCTACAGCTCAGGTTCCCACTTCGTGGTCAGGCTGTGGGAAGTTCTACAGCTTCTGGCTCCCACATCTTGTTCAGGCTTTTTGGGGGTTCTATAGCTTCAGGCTCCCACTTCCTGTTCAGCTTTGAGGGGTTCTATAGCTTCAGACTCCCACTTCCTGTTCAGGCTGTGGGGGGTTCTATAGCTTCAGGCTCCCACTTCCTGTTCAAATTGTAGATTTTTTTCTACAGCTTTCAGGCTCCCCACTTCTTGTTCAGGCTTGTGGGGTTTTCTATAGCTTTCAGGCTCCCACTTCTTGTTCCCAAACTGTGTTCAGGCTACCCGCGGTGATTGACATATCACTCTCCAATTCCTAGCTATTCCGTTACATGGCATGAGTGCAGGAGGTTTTTAAT